>JBBPBX010068100.1:0-19230 GCA_038048925.1 Garcialebias charrua | reverse complement strand
TTTTTAAAATGAAAGGGTCTGATCAAACCAAGGACTGGACATGGGACTTTTCTTGGGATACGGTCCTAAAACCAGCCGCCCGTCTTTGCCTCAACACCTTGGACTTCTCAGACCTCTGGGATGATGAAGACACTGGAGAGAACCAAGAGACTCAACCATCAAGTTCAATATCAACAGGTCCAAAATGGACCCTAGCACCTCCTCCTCCCCCTCCCCCTCTTCCTCCACCACTGCCTCCTTTAGCAACACCGTTACCAGGTTCCCCGAAAGGTGAGGTCAGTAAAAGTCGCACCTTGAAGCTCCACTGGAACGAACTGCAGAACTTGACCCCTCTTCCTCGGATGACTCGCTTTGGGACGCAGACTATTTGGGCGGGACTTGAACCAGTGCATCTGGATACAAACCGTTTGGAGTACTTGTTTGAATCCAAGACCAGTAACACCAGTTTTAGCATGGTTTCTTGTCGACAGGTAAGACTGATGAGATGGAAGGATGTCCACAAATTGCATTTCTTTACTGCAAAGGATCTTATCAAAATGCATGGAAAACACAGAGCAACTATACAACCATCTGAATACCCCTTGAAATAATCTAAGGCGCTATGGAAGAAATGTGAAAGGTCACCTTTATGGCCAGTGTTTGAATTGCCCATTGTGCAAATTGTCTGTTGTGTGCTGCTGTAGTACCATAATGGTGCAGCGTAGTGGACTACGAGGAACAAGAATATGATTTAAAAAATATTATTCATAAAAATATAAAGGATTTATTTAGCATCTAAACAGTTGAGCAACTTTTCTGGCAAGTATTTTTTATTTAGGCCAGAACAATTTGCAGAATATCAAGAGGTGTGGACTCAAGTCACATGACAAAGGCACAATTTTCATAATTTCAAAATTGACAATGAAATCAAAAAAGACATTAAACTCAACACTAAATTTAAAAGTATTGTCTAGAGATTTAAAGTCTCCTATCAGCTTTAGTGTGGTTTGAACAGTAATACGCTGGTGAAGATTCTCAGTCGTCCATGGACATGATAAAAAAAGGCGTTCAATACAAGATCAACTGGACTTTATTTGTTACAGAAAACGTTTTGACCTCTATCCAGAGGCCTTTATCAATTCTATGAGCAGACTGTGTGCGAGTGGAGTTATATAACAGTCTTAGGAGACATGCACCAACATATGTAAATTGCAAGCTGAGGTAACACATACATGTAAATTGACCAATCACACCTTAACAGTAGGAGTTTCTTGAGGTCTCTGACAGAAGACACACAACTGTATGTAAATTGACAAATCACACCTCACAACCCAACAGCAGAGGCTTCTCAAAAAACTTTGCTAGTCTAATTCCCAGACAAAGTACCTCTGCTCCCATCCGGTGTAAAACGTCTGGGAATCGGCCCCAAAACTGCGTTATAAGTCTTGGAAAGTTGACTGAGATTTGACTGAGAAGTGGACTGAGATTTCAACTTTCCAAGACTTATAACGCAGTTTTGGGGCTGATTCCCAGACGTTTTACACCGGATGGGAGCAGAGGTGCTTTGTCTGGGAATTAGACTAGCAAAGTTTTTTGAGAAGCCTCTGCTGTTGGGTTGTGAGGTGTGATTTGTCAATTTACATACAGTTGTGTGTCTTCTGTCAGAGACCTCAACTCCTACTGTTAAGGTGTGATTGGTCAATTTACATGTATGTGTTACCTCAGCTTGCAATTTACATAGGTTGGTGCGTGTCTCCTAAGACTGTTATAACTCCACTCACACACAGTCTGCTCATAGAATTGATAAAGCCCTCTGGATAGAGGTCGAAACGTTTTCTGTAACAAACAAAGTCCAGTTGATCTTGTATTGAACGCCTTTTTTTGATTTGAACAGTAATGTGTACACCCACACATTCTGACAGTTATTATTGGTTACGACCTTATGAACCATCAGTCATAGAGCACGGAGTGTGGAAAATGAGGCAAAAGTCTTCATCCGTGCTAGGCTAATAAATAGCTAAACAAGTACTCGTTTTGTACCAATTTTCAAAATCTATACTGTATACATTTGCAGCATATTTGGCATACAGGCTACACAGTTTGTTTTCAGCATACATACATTTCAGTAGTAACATGGAGGTTTGGTTGAAAAATGCAACAAATTAGGTTACTGGTGTCATGCAAAAGTGCAAAGATTTCATACTATTTGAAGACTGATGTCTGAAGGTAGTTGAAAACTAAAGGGTCTTGCTCTCATCAAATTTAGTGCAGCCCAAACAGCAATGTTTACCGGCTCGGCACCGTGATGTGTGCTATTGCTTTTATTGGCGTTTCGAGTTACCACGGTGATGCAATTTGCAAACAGAGACACAGTTTTTGAATTGGAAAACACTAACTCATCTAAAATTTAAAACGACAACCACGTGGCAGTCCCCATCGAAGTGTCTCCAGGAACTTTCTAATTTTAAACTATTATTTGACACCAGCATGTTGTATTTGAGAAATAGCCGTTTTATAAGCCTAAAAAACATGTGACCTAGACCGTATGAAAACCTTTGCCTTTTTGTTCGTTCTGTGCACCCATGACTGATATCAAAACTGAAAAGGTAATAACTTACTGATAACTATTTGACAGAACATCACTTGAAAATAACTAAACTATCACTCAACAGTGACTTTTGAATTCACTGTGATTTAAGCCTTTTGACAAAAATACTTTTTGTTTTGTACACTATTAAAAAATTTTTATTGATGAAATTAATTATCTGCATTTTTCCCATCATTCTGGTTTCAGGACTCATAAAATGACTGAACTGTGACATCAAGAAAGACTAGATGCCATTAAAACTGGCT
The DNA here is from genome assembly GCA_038048925.1 of Garcialebias charrua. Classification (NCBI taxonomy): domain Eukaryota; kingdom Metazoa; phylum Chordata; class Actinopteri; order Cyprinodontiformes; family Rivulidae; genus Garcialebias; species Garcialebias charrua. The sequence continues at coordinate 16,398 of JBBPBX010068100.1, read as the reverse complement.
CGTCAAACATTCATTGCAATTCTCCTCCTAAACAGAGGATGTCACTGCTGGACAATTACAGCTACTTAGCATGATTTGCACAAGAAGAAAAGTCATGTACAATAAGTATACAGGGAACCCCCGACCTACGAACGAGTTTGGGACCTAAGAACCGTTCGCAGGTCGATCGGTTCGCAGGTGGGGGGTGAAAATAGCGTCTCGTTCGTAGGTCGCTATTCTGTTCGTAGGTCGCGGAAATACCGCTAACGGACCGCCGCGCCCACATTTAACAGCATGACACTGACATACTGGGCTATATACATGCACAGAACTTTATTTACAAACACTTATCTAAACCATTACACCACACATGCATCCATAAACACACACAGTAACTGTACATCAGTAACTTCACATCAGAACTGCAGCAAATCAGCAGGAAATCTCATCAGCAAAATGATGTCAACAATCACACATGAGCACTTCTGAAAGTGCAGCTTTGTGTACATCCGCCAGAAGCCCAGCCCCCCCCTCTCTTGCGGTACTTTTCCACAGTCATGCGCAGTGTCATGCCCAACAAACAACAGCCAAGGCAAAAGGCAATCCCCTCCCCCACCTCGCCGATTGCCGTTTTGTGACGCAGTTTCGCCGTAGCTCGATTATATACCTGTAATGGGGCTCGTTCGTAGGTCGTGTGCCGTAGGTCGATTATATATTTTAACTTGGTTCGTTCGTAGGTCACATATTTTCTGCCGTACGTCGATGACATTATTCTACTTTAACTCGTTCGTAGGTCCCGTGGTTCGCAGGTCGGTGGAGTCGTAAGTCGGGGGTTCCCTGTACATGTAAAATGTTCTTCATACAAGTTTAGGAAGTTTTATCTTTTCTAATTGCTTCTTAAAGTTTATGAAATATCCATGATGAATATACTTTCTTAGTTTTTGTTTAGGAGTATGGAAGACTGTAGATATAAACCCACTCACAGATTTTTTTACTCTTTTTAAGCAGCTACCTAGTGTTACTTTCAAAAGTGCAACATTCTTGAATTATCGCTGCCACGATCGTTTTAGCCTCTGTTTACCTTGAAAGGCATTGGGAATGCCTTTCAAGCAATACAGGTAATCCCCGACTTACGAGCGCTCTTACCTACGAGGTTCCGGACTTACGAGCTGGCGAACGAGCAGTAAATTTGTAAAGAACATACAAAAAATACAGCACTTTTATGTGTTTTTAGATGAAAGTGTGTTAGCTAACCGTTTGGAAACAAGTTTCTGAGCATGTTTATGAACTAGTATGAACATTTGTGATGAAAAACGAGTGTTCGTAGTAGCGCTAGCATAAATTTTCCGACTTACGACCGAAAATCCGGCCTTACGAGAACACGTGTTTCGTGTTCCGACGTACGAATTTTCGTCTTACGAGAGCCTCGCAGGAACGGAACTCGCTCGTAAGTCGGGGACTACCTGTACTAGTTTTTAAAGTAACCCAGAGTTGGCAAAAAATGCCTCACTATTACTATTAAACAGCTTCATGCCCGTATTATCACTTCACAGAAGCAGCCATGCGTCTCAGTGTTGGGAATGAAGAGGAGCAACATCATAACCATCGCCCTGAGCAGCATGCCTCCTCCTCGCCTCCTTCCTCCAGCTGTTTACAGCATGGACAGCAGCGTGCTGGACAGAGAGGACATTCAGGTACAACCAGTGGTGTACTGTAGTCTACATTTTTGTAGTGGGCATACCGTGCTTAGAAACCAACTGGTTAGTAAAGTGTAACCGTCAATTTAATTTGATTTTAAGCATATTGAACAGTTCCAAATTTCTCTGATGCTTATATTTGAATAAATGAACAACAAACTTTGTACAACAGCTGGCTTTGTATTAAAAACATGTTATATAATTTATAAAACAGTATCAAAGAAAAGCACTGCACACCAATAGATTGTTACAGAAGTGTTTAACTGTCGTTAAACGTATCAATGACATGTATCTAATGGTATGTCATCATTGGGCACTTTTAAGTGGGTATACTGAAATTCTTAAGTTTTTCTAGTGGGTATACTCCATATACCCGAGTATCACGTAGACTACACCACTGGACAACACAGCTCATCACCTCCAGATTTTGACCTCTGGCTGATCACTAAAGTATACTTCTGCTCAGACAAAACATTCGGCTTTATTTCTTTTATGTGAAATAAAACTTTAAAGTTAATAAATGGGGGGTGGGGAGTTTGAATTTGATCAGTTTTTATATTTATTGTGAAAACAGCGGCTTCAAGCTCTGATCCCGACAGAAGAAGAACTGTGTCTGATCAAGGAGGCCCAAACCAAGAACCCCAACGCGTCTCTGGCTCAGGCGGAGCTGTGTCTGCTCACCCTGGGAGAGATCCCTCACCTGAGCACCAGGCTCCAGCTGTGGGCCTTTGCTCTGGACTACGACTCCTTAGAGAGTGTAGGTGAAAACACCGCTCCACGACACTGACTCACCTTGGAACACAAAGACTAAAAATAAACGATGAGCTTGATGACGCACCAGTTCTGCATTGCTCACAAAGCCTTCTAAACAAGCCTTTTGTTTTTAAAGGAGATTGCTGAGCCTCTGTTCCACCTGAAGTTGGCCATGGAGCAGCTGGCCTCCAGCCAGACCTTCAGGTGTATCCTGGCCACAGTGCTAGCAATCGGTAACTTCCTCAATGGCTGTAAGGTGAGTGATGCAAGACTTTTGTTTGTTTCATTATGTGAATGCTGACTCAGTATTGCTTTCTTAATTTACTTTATTGTACAGTTTTATACATTTAAGAACTTCTCTATACTTAAATCTATTTTACCTTTCATATAGTATGGGGTGTCATTTGTAAAGTTACACAGTCAAAAATTAACAGTAATATTTTGATTTATTTCCTTTGATTAGGAAATATAGGTTTTTTTCAAAGTCATATTTTCACCTGTTATTCGTGCATTTATAAATGTCATAGTTCAAGTTTAAGTTACAAACTAAATATTTAGCTTACAAACTAAATACAGGTAGTCCTCGACTTACGACGGAGATCCGTTCTTGCACGGCGTCGTAAAGCGAATTTTGGCGTAAGTCGGAAAATACGTCCAAACTGCACCTTATACGTACAGTACTGTATTTTACCAAGCAATTAGCCTATCCTAACACAGTACCCTACATAATTATCAAAAAACACATACATTTGAGAGCCATAATGAAGTGAAAAAAGAGTTAATTTCCTACTCTGGACTGCTGGTGAAGCCATTTCCTCCGTTCCTCCGTCCCTCCTCCGGATTCTCCATTCGTTTACGTTGTAAAACCGCCGTCCATAAAACAGCTACTTTTCCACAGCTGCTGCCTGTCCAGCTTGGTCCAACAAGTTTTGTTTTGTTTTTTGAATGTCCAGAGGACCAGACTTAGCTTTTTTAGAGAGTACAGGTCAAGCTGTAGCCTCCGCAGCTAGTAAAACCAGAAACCGGAAACAGCCGAAAATAAAAAAAATTCAAATAATTTATTTTTTTTATGGAGATGTGTGTTGTAACCACGAAACGTCATAACTCGAGACCGTCGTAAGTCGAGGACTACCTGTACTTAACTTGCAAGTTAAATAGTTAGTTAGCAAGCTAAATATTTAGCTCCACACTAAATATTTTGCTTACAAACTAAATGTTTATGTCCAAGATAATTGTTTAATTCATCCTCGATTCCGTCAAGTGGGAGGGAGGGGGGAGGATGCTTGACAGAAGCAGCGTGATTACAAATGTAGGTAAATGTAGCTGTTTAACAACCTGTTAAAATGCACCAAAATGCAGAAAATAACATCTATTGCAAGTTAAATATTTAGCTAGCAAGTACAATTTTTAGATCTGAGCTAAATATTTAGTTTGCAAATTAAATATTTATTTTGCAAATTAAATGTTTATCTTGGAAAATAATTATTTAGGTCTGAGCTAAATATTTAGTTAGCCAATTAAATGTTTAGTTTAGGGATTACATATTTAGCTTAGAAATTAAATGTTTAGTTTGGAAATTAAATATTCAACGTGGACAAAATATTTAGTTTGGAATTTAAATGTTTAGTTTTGGAAATAAATATTCAACTTAGAAGTTAAATGTTTAATTTACAAGCTAAATATTTTGTTTACAAACTAAATGCTTAACTTGCAAGTTAAATATTTAGTTAGCAAATTAAATATTTATTTTGTAAATTAAATGTTTAGTTTGAAAAACAAATATTTAAGGCTGAGCTAATTATTTAGTTAGCAAATTAAATATTTAGTTTAGGAATTAAATGTTTAGCTTAAAATTTAATGTTTAGTTTGGAAATTAAATGTTTTGTTTTGAAAACAAATATTCAACTTGGAAATTAAATGTTTATTTAAAAAATTTAATATACCATACCATACCATACCATACCATTTTATTTATAAAGCACTTTAAACAGGAACAAGTCCACACCAAAGTGCTGGACAAACAAAACACGCAACAGGCAACACAGACAATGAAGTACAACACGAAAAACATAAAAAACATTGCAGATCATAAATCAAGCGATCCAATACAAATCTAAAATATTTAGTTTATAAACTAAATGCTTAACTTGCAAGTCAAATATTTAGTTAGCAAGCTAAATATTTAGCTCCACACTAAATATTTAGTTTATAAACTAAATATTTATGTCAAAGATAAATGTTTAAGTTATACTCAATACTCAATTTCATCAAGTAGTGGGGAGGGGGGAGGATGTTTGACAGAAGCAGTGTTTACAAATATAGGTAAGCGTAGCTTTTTAACAACCCGTTAAAATACAACAAAATATAGAAAATGGCATATATTGCAAGTTAATATTTAGCTAGCAAGTTAAATATTTAGATCTGAGCTAAATATTTAGTTAGCAAATTAAATATTTATTTTGCAAATTAAATGTTTAGCTTGGAAAATAAATATTTAAGTCTGAGCTAAATATTTAGTTAGCAAATTAAATATTTAGTATAGAAATTAAATATCTAACTTAGAAATTAAATGTTTAGTTTGGAAATTAAATATTTAGCTTAGACAATTTATATTTAGTTTGGAAATTAAATGTTCAGTTTTGAAAATAAATATTCAGCTTGGAAATTAAGTGTTTAATTTACACCTAAATATTTAGCTTAGTAAGGAACTATTTAACTTGCACATTAAATATTTTGTTTGTAAATTAACCATTTAGCTTGGACATAAACATTTAGTTTGTAGACTAAAAATTTAATGTGGAGCAAAATAGCACTTTGAGATTTTCATTAATGAAACGTGCGTTATAAATTGAATTCATTATTATTATTATTATTATTATTATTATTATTATTATTATTATTATTATTATTATTATTATTAAATATTTAGCTTGCTAACTGAATGTTTAACTTGCAAGTTAAGTAATTAGTTTGTAAACTATTTTGCTTGTAAATTAAATATTTAGTTTGGAACCATGGCATTTATGTGTCATTTTATGTGTCATGACATATACTGTATGCCATTTACTGTATGAATAACTTAGTGAAAATATGACTTTGGGGATTTTTTTTCTTATGAAAGGCTAAATAAACCAAAATATTTCTGTTAATTTTTGACTGTGTAACTTTACAAACGGCACCCTATAGTATAGCAAGACATTCAGTCATTCAGGAAAGAGGTGTCCTGATTTTTTTAACTTGTTTTTTGCTAGCCCTAACTATCATTTTGCTATTTTTACTTAATTGTTCTAATATTTTTACTTTTTAGATAGCCTTTTAATACCTTTTAGCTTTATGATAGTGTCCTGTGTTATTTAACTTTAATAACTCAGATGTAGCATCTTTAACAAAGTTCAGCAAACTCTTCAACATTTAGCGTTACTATTTTCTGAGAAAATGCATTTTCACTAGTTGCGTTGCCTTCTTTTTTCTAACAACTAACAAGAGGTTTTCACATCCTAAAGGCCCGTGGCTTTGAGCTGAGTTACCTGGGGAAGCTGTCCCAGGTGAGGGACACTCATACCCGTCAGCCTCTGCTGCACCACGTCTGTGTGTTGCTGCTGGAGCTCTACCCACAATCCTCTGACCTCTACTCTGACATCACTGCTGTTACCAAAGCTGGCAAGGTGAGCATGCCCAATAATCTTGACAAGGATACTCATTTGTTATGTTGATTCTGTTTTTGAAAATATGCAATAAATGCTGCAAAATCAGGGTACCGGTAATACACAACATTAAAGGCCTAGCTTTCTTAATAGAAATGCACACCACCTGTCCCTTTTTATGACTTTTAAGATTGGCTTATGATGAGAAGGGACAGAGTTAGATTCATTTTAATCAAACTTTGTGAATGCATGATCTCATGCAGCGTAGTGAGAGCTGTTATAGCACAAATATGTTTTTAATGACTTTCAGCTACAACTACATCAAACTTTAGTTATGTTTCAAACTCTGTTTGACTTTATTATAGCCATTTTTGTATTATTTATTTTATTTTATTTATTTTTGTATTAGCTAAAGATTAGCTGTGGCAGCTATTTTAAATGGCGTTGACTCAGAAGTTATAGAGTAGTTGACGTAGATCTATTTAATACTTTCTTGTTGGTTTAATAAAACCTGTTCAGTGGTTCATGAAACATTTTTCTCTCATATAAACAGTTTGAAACTAGTAGTAGATACCAGGGCTTAATTTGAGCCTGATCCTGCTGGAACAGGATCCGGAAACGCTCTTATTTTTGACAGGTGTGTTCCGGTAACTGTTTGCTTGGATCCGGTAACTCTCAGGCTTACTAATAATAATAAAGTTATGAACAAATATGGCTGCCTTGAAGGAATAAAACTTATATTGGATATTTAAACTGAAAATAATTACAAAAACATTCGTTTTCAACACAACATACCCTGATGCATGCTCAACAACAACATACGATCTGCCGTTTCCAGTAGCATTTCCGCGTCTACCATTAAAAATAATTGACGCCTCTAAAAGAGTGGTGGGGGTGATAGCTGAGCTAACCAGGCAGTCGTATGCAGGTGCCTGGAGGTATACATGTGGAGTCGGACAACAATGAGCAGGGACAGAGTCGGTCTATTAGACCTTTTACCAGTTGACGTCATCACGCAAAGCTCGCCTGAAACGAGCGTTCTGATTGGACGGCAAAAAGCCCTAACCGGATGTAGGGGCTCAGCAAGGGGTCGAGGAGCTTCGTAATGATAGCGAGTTGTAATTTAGAAGCTTGTTTTCTTAAAATAGTGAACAACCGCTGGTCAAAACGCCTGAACATTGTGCCGCGGACACGAGAGGAGGAAAACCGCACGGCCATACACATTGTCTACAGGGTTGCTTTTTTTGGCTACAGATGAACCGTGCGCGCGCGGCGGGGGCTGCCTGAACCTTCACCCAGGCAGGAGCCACTAAGTCCCGGCTACACCTGATCCACGTGCGCCCTGGAGGTCCAGAACCGGCTGGACCCAGCCAGGAGCCACTAAGTCCTGGCTACAGATGAACCGTGCGCGCGGCGGGGCTGCCTGAACCTTCACCCAGGCAGAGCCACTAAGTCCCGGCTCAAAAAATCATGCATTTACTGGTAGCTTAATGATTTTAGAAGATTCGGTTAACGGTTGGCTTATCAAACGTTTTGACATTCCACTCACCTGCTCTTCAGTGGGGTTGAAGGAAGAATCTCTTTGCATGTCGCAGGTCAAAACAGGCCGAAACCCCAACACACGCAGCGGAGACCGAAGAACAACGGTCTCGTCGAACTAGCTAGCTGCTGCTAGCTTAGCAGCTGTCCAGTAGCTGCGGGAGATCGTTCTCCGCCCTGTCTGTTTCCCATATCCAAGATGTAATGTAGGAACGTAATCCACGGAGCTTGGATCATTAATGTCCATGCCAGATAAAAAACGCACACACGTTGATGCATCGTGCCGGGGGGAAATCCTGCCGGTACAAGCCGGCGGTGGTACAGTTTTCCTCCTCATCTTCCTTCTTTTAGTCGCTCTACTCGACTTTCCCAGAGGGACGTTGTAAAACGAACAAGTCACACCTTCTTCTTTTACTCGTTGAAGTTGCCTGAAACAATTATAAACACAATAAAAGTCTTATTTCTCCAACGCGACCGTTGCCAGTACTGACAACACTCCAGTTGCGTGCCCGTGCTTCCGGTTGAGTCTCGAAAAAAGCGAGTGCGCATGCGCGATGACGTCAACTGGTAAAAGGTCCGACTTGCTTGACGGTTCCATCAAGTAATGGGGAGGGGGGGATAGCTGACAGAAGCATTGTGTTTATGAATGTAGGTAAACATAGATGTTTAACAACTCGTTAAAATACACCAAAATGCAGGAAATCCCATCTACTTTATTCAAAATTTTCTGAGGACGGCCCCCAGGACCCCTTCGCCGGCCCGCCCATTATTTGAGTTCCAGCATCAATCGGTTTACAAATTAAGCCCTGGTAGACACCAAAGATTGGAGCAAAGTAGAATCAACTCTTGACACCAATAGGAGGTGACTCTTTGGGCAGTGTGGTGGATTAGTGGTTATCACTGTTGTCTCATGGCAAGAAGGCCCTAGGTTCACGTTGGTTGGCCTGAGGTCTTTCAATGTAGATTTTGCGTCTTCTCCACATGTTTGTGTGGGTTTTCTCCGAGTATTCGGGTTTCCTCCTTGTTGTGTGCATGTAATCATGAGAACCGTATAAAATAATACAGCAGAACACAGCTTTTCTCAGTACAGTACTGCTTTACTACTACTACTTCTTCTTCTCCTCCGACTAGGCAAACGTTACACCGCCACCTAGTGTTGAGGTATAATAACAACACTCCCACAATCTAAAGGCAAGCATGTTAGGCTGCCTTCAAGCCCAGGCCTCCCTGATCTCAGTGGGATTTCCCTGCATAAATGTTAGTAAATAAATAGTAATTCACAATTATAATTCACAAAATAAAAAAATAGTGTGCAACCAGTTAGCATTTGGGGTATATGTTGGATATGATTCTTAGCTACTATCACACCAAATGTTAGCTCAATATCTGCAAGATTAGCTAAGGTACAGCTTATTTTGCTAACACAACAGAACGACAGCCTAAAATATGATCTCCCCTTTGCCCTTAGCAGCAGACCATAAATGTGATACTCATCTTCTCTATTTCTCTGTACAGTGTGATTACACTCTGGTCCAGTCCAGTTTCACTCAGCTAGAGGCCATGTGCAAAGCATCATGGGAGCAGCTGAAGTTATTGGAGAGGTGTGAAGAAAAGAGAAAAGGAGAAAAGAAGAAAGGAAAACACAACGATGAATCCTTTTCTCCAGAGGGTTCACTCCGTCAGCGGCTGCCTAAGGTTCTGAAAGAGTGTGAGGAGAGGCTGAAGGTCCTGCGAGCAGTCCATCGTCGAGTCATCATCAGGTGTTGCGCAGATGTTCAACACATCTGCAGCAAAATACTACAACTACTACACCTTCCTGTTTCTCCTGTCACCTTTGACCTCAAGGTTCCACTCGTTCCTCTTGTTCCTGGGTTACTCGCGGGCCATGGTGAAGGGCACCAAAGCGGAAGACTTCTGCAGGACCATCAGCAACTTCTCGTTGGAGTACAGGTCCACTCGACAGATCATCCTCCTGCAGCGAGAGCGAGAGAAGCAGAAGAGCGGAGCTGAAAGCCCAAGACCCGGCCTTCCTGTGGGCAGGAGGACATGTCTGCAAACTCCTTCGCAGGTTAACGGTTCAGATGCTTTGAAACAGAATATTATTCATATACAATTGTAAAGAAATTTGCTGCTAACATTTGGTTGATTGACCTCGTAGGAATGTGAGGAGCAGAGCAGGTTAGAGGAGGTGCTGAGAACACCGGAGTCCATCTCAAGACTGGATGTCACTTTGCCTCGGACCCGCAGGAGAATGGCTGACATCAAAGGTACCCTGATATGTTTTACCTTTGTTTGCATCTTGTTTTCTTTGGTTTCAAATGTACTGATGCAGATAAATTGGTTGTTACCCGTACAGCTTATTGAACCAGCGCTTCTTTTCTTATGATAAAGAAAACTCATTTAAAAACATTTGTCTACCGTAATTTCCGGACTATAAGCCACTACATCTTTCACACGCTTTGAGCACTGTGGCTAACAATACTGTGGCTAATTTATGGATTTTTTTCAATGGGCTAACGAATGTCATGCCACCAGAACATTTAGCCTCGTCACCCCAGGGTGCTCACATATCTGCCCAATACAAGTCTCTCTTAGGGGGTGGGTCCTCATGACTCAATGATACTACCTGTATAATTAAAGGTAAAGAAAAATCTGACCAATGAAATTACTGAACGAGTCACAGTGCGCAGGAGGAAGATGAACATAGCGATCGACTTCCTGGTTGGCTACTGTATTTTTTTAACCAGCTGTGTTACCAGCAGTGATAGGAATAACGGAGTTATAAATAAACGGCGTTACAAACGGAGTTATTTTTTTCATTAACGGGTAATCTAAGTAGTTACTATGTCTATCGTTACAACGCCGTTACCGTTACAAACACTAAAATGGTGTACGTTATTTTGTCTCCTGCGCGCTGTCTCTCGCTGCTTGTTTACTTTTTTTTTCCCTTGTTGAGGGAGGGTGGAGGGGGAAGCAGCAGAGGGGAGGGAGGGTAGGAGCATAGACATAGAGCTACTGTATAGACGTGGGAGCAGAGGGGAGGGAGGGACGAAACAATAAGGATGATGCTGATTGGCTAAGGTAGAGTGTCAGTCAGAGGTCAGCCAATCAGCGGTTTTGTTGTTCAGCTCACACGCTGCAGCAGGAAGCTTCAAATCTGAAAGTTAACAGAAGTCCTGCAGCAATGGCGAGTCTGGAGGGAAAGTTGGCGTTTTCAAAGTGGAAATACAGAAATTACTTTACTCTCCTTGAGGTAAAAGGCAAGAACGTGCATGTGAAGTGTACATTATGTCCCGGAGCGAAGTGTACGTCCGTCGTAATCTGATCTGACAAGCATCTCACAACTGCTCAGGTAATTCAGCTTTTCAGTACTGTTTTAAAAGTACTTCATATTGTGAAAATGGTTCTTTTGTTTTTAAGAAAATTCTTGAAGAACCAGTTGTGTGAGAGTTTGATTTTATTTTACACTACAAAGCACTTATTTTAACTGTTTACTTTTATTTCTAAGAAAACACTTGAACAGTACAGGGTGTACATAGAGCTGAAAAACACAATTGTTATATTATTTTGTTAACCTGTATTTTGTAATGAAGAAAAAACTTGAAGTATAGTATGTCAAACAGTCATGTTCTGTTGAGGTGCTGTAAGCATTTCTACTTAAAATTCGTAGATATATCTAAACTTAAACCAACCAAACAAACAATAGTTACTTTCCCTGGTAACTAATTACTTTTATAGGTGAGTAATTCAGTTACTAACTCAGTTACTTTTTGGGCGAAGTAACTAGTAACTATAATTAATTACTTTTTTGAAGTAACATTCCCAACACAACTAAAGTCAGTGACTTTATAGCACAAGGTTTTTCGGAGCTTAACCGGTTCAAATGGTCAAAAAAAAAAAATATTTTGCCAGTTGCCCTCTTCAAAATGGCGGCCACAAATGGCGAAATAATTTTTTTAATCCAGCAGATTTGACCATTTGAACCGGTTAAGCTCAGAAAAACCTTGTGCTATAAAGTCAGATAAGAAATATATTTTTTCTCAGCAAAGAAATAATTGTTTTTACCGTGTTTTCATGGAAAGTCCTTATCTTCTGTGGCCGTCGCGGCCGCCATTTTGAAGAGGGCAGTGGAGAAATACTTTTAAAAATCCAGACGCGTCGCGTAGGCCGCTGAGAAACATCCATAAGTTCACCCTCCATGTTAAAAACTCTTCGTCTGACTCTTCGAAAACAAGCAATAAGGCTGCAGAGTAACACACTGGCTGCTAACTGAGAGCGCTCGCTCTAGTAAAGAGACTGAGGGGATGCTTTTTTGTCACGGACCACATCCGGCGCTGACAGGATATGGTCTGTTAGCAGTCGTCCGGGCCTCTAAATAAGTTTTTTCGGTTTTACTGATAGATAATTAGTTATTAGCGGTACTGCATTTTAAATAAAAATAGCGCAAATCCGCGTATGAATTATAAAAGTTAGTTAATCCGCTCTAAAGCTAACAGATTATTTAGCTACGCTATAAGCGGATTAGCGCATTAGCGCTCTCTAGCGGTCGGTGGTCCACCACTGATTATTTGTGTGATTAATGGGCTTGTTGCAGAGTGATTGGATTTTATGAGAGATGAGGGGAAGGGATCCAGGGCGCAGGATGAAGGCTTCATTTTCTTGATGATGGACTCCACCTCACTCTGAACAACTTCATCAAAGCTGCTCAGGGACCCAGGATGCAGACGGGTAGATGGCACACTGAGAACAGGGAGGTTGTGGAGCTGAGATCTGATAGTGTCAACTTTGTTTTTAAAGAATGAAAGGAACAGGTTACATTTTTGAACAGAATCCTCATGAGTTTCCTTCCCCTCTTCTTTCATAACAGAGTTTCCAGGGCAGTTGTTGATGATGTTGGAATAATATTTGGAACGTGCTTTTTTAAGAGAGTAGGTGTTCGCTTTCTGATGTTCTTTGTATGCCTGCTTATGTACAGATAGGCCGGATAATTTTACACGTCTCCTAATAGCACGGCCAGTTGCCTTCATCTTGTGCAGCTCATCAGTGTACCAGGGGGCTGAACGGGAGAAAGACACCAGTCTTGTCTTCAAGGGAGCATGGAGGTCCAGAAGCTCCTGGAGAGATTGGTTGTAGTAATTCACAGAGTCATTTGCAGATGAATGATTGACAACGGTCAGGGAGTGAAGATCAGCGGACAGAACATCAGGGGAAATGTTTTTAAAGTCACAGAACTGGATAGGTCATTTTGGGTTTGAAGCAGGCGAAGTTGAAGGCACTTCCAGAGAGATGACACTGTGGTCCGAGACACCCAGGTCATATACAGATAAGTTATTGATGAGTACAGTGTCTGTAATCACCAAATCCAGAGTATGCCCCCTGTTGTGCGTAGGGGCGTCAACATGTTGAGTGAGATTGAGAGAGTCCAAAAGAGACTTAAAATCTGTTGCCAGAGGGGAAGAGGAATTGTCCATGTGGATATTTAAATCGCCAAGAAAAACATTTTTTACAGGGGAGGTGCAGAAAAAAGTGAGGAGGTCATGCATCTCTGAGTTAAATGAAACATGCTGTTTGGGAAGCCTATAAATCAATATAACATTCATCAGGAGGGGGGCTTTGAGGTTGAAGGCCAAACATTCAAAAGAATAAAAGTCCTAAGAAGCCAGATGTGACAATTTTAAATTGCTGCGGTAAATTACAGCCAGACCACCACCGCGGCCAGTGCAACGGGCTCTCTGCAGATAACTGTATCCAGAGGGACACGCTTCATTCAGAGAACTAAACACATCTGGTTGATGCCAAGTTTCTGTAAGGCACATGAGGTCCAAGTTCTTCTCCAGAATGTGATCATGAATTAAACATGATTTGTTGAATAGTGATTGCACATTGAAAAGTTATATTTTAATACCAGTTTGAGTAGAAGCCTTTAGAAGAGGTTTAAGCAGACTAAAGTCCACTCCACATTTTCCTTTTCACTTTGTGCGCTGTGGACTACAAGGGACTACAGACGCAGCATTCTGATGATGTAATCGAGGTGCGACACGTCTTGTAGACCAGACAGAAGGGATCGTGTCAGACTCAGCTTGCCGAGAATTAACAGATTTCTTCCGAGAGCCTCTATGGATGTAACAAGGTCTACGCAGAAGTCCCAGTTGTTTGATGGTGGAAACAGAAGGAGGAATGGAGCAGTTGTTAAGTCCAATCAGCTGGGAAGCGGAGTAGGTCAACATCAACAAGCCAGCCAAGCCGGGGGAAGCTAGCCGGGGGAAGCTAGTACAGTGTTAGACCATTCAGTAGAGTATCCTGTGGAAGGCTGGAGGAACCGGGGAAACTCGCCCTCTTCATCTCGGCGTCGAGTCCGTGGCCTGGTGGCCGCCTTTTGAGGGCTGTTTTTGGAGTTACTGGTGGACGGGCGTCGGCTCTTCGGCAAACAAGCCGTGGAATTGTTCGTGAGCAGCGTTGGTGCCTGGGAGCGCTAGCTGTTGTTAGCGGATGATGATGTGGAGTCGCTGGTAACCTGAACCGAGGTTGGTGCGTTTGTTTTCGGCCACCTTGCGGCCCGTGGGGGCGGCTATTGCTGAGGAACGGTGTCGGATGTGGAGGAGGTCTGTTCTTTTTTCTTGTTTTTTTTTTCGGGACCTGCACTGCCAGTGACGCAGGTTAGTGACCTGGCTGCACCATTCAAAATTTTCTTTTTTTGGGAAGTCTTGGCTTTACTGAAGTGAAGTTTTGAGAAAATGGCAGGCAAGTCCAAACGTGAAAAACAAGTCTTGACTGAACAAAACTCTGATGAATTAGATGAAATAAAAAAATCACTGAGCTTCATCAGTTCTGAACTTGCAACGATTACATCACAACAGAAACTCCTGATGGGCTTGTTTGATGAAATTAAGCATCTGAAATCGCAAATAAGTTTGAAGGATCAAAAATTTTTTGAACTCGAACAAAAGGTCGATGATTTAGAGCAATATTCAAGACAGGAAAACTTAGTAATAACTGGACTGGAAATTAAAAATCGCTTGTACTCTAAAGTTGCCAAAAACGAGGGAATATCCGAGGATGCATCACCACAAGAGCAGAGGACTCTGGAAGAGCAGGTGGTGTCCTTTCTACAAGACAAGAAGATCAACATTGACCATGAGGACATTTCTGCGTGTCATACCTTACCAAGTACATCTGCAAAAGTAAAGTCAGTAATTGTCGTAAGGTTCATCAGCAGGAAAACAAGAAATAAAATAATCATGCAGGCAAATAAATTAAAGGGAACCAGAGTCTACATAAACGAACATTTAACAAAGAGAAATGGTATTATAGCAAGGGAAGCAAGAAGGTTAAGAAATCAACATAAAATAGTATCAACATGGACGAAAAACGGGAAAATATGGATCAAAGTGCTGGAAGATTCAAAACCTCAAATGATAAAGGAATTAGCGGACTTGGAAAAGCTTTAGACGTCATTCTGAGATGGACAAGTACAATCAAGAGTTTTTTCTCAATAACATATACAAAATGAACAGTCTGACGAACAAATACATTACATCATGATTATGTGCGATGAATCGGAGTTAAAAATATACGAGGTTGATGATGAAATTGAAAAAAATTTTCTTCCATCATTAAATGAAAGTAAATATTATAATGAAAAACAGTTTGATAACATTAAAATAATAAATGGAAGTCTCTCCATTATTCACTTTAATTGCAGAAGCATCAATGCAAGTATATCAAAGATAACAGCTTACTTAAAAAGTTTGAAAAACACCTTTACAATAATAGCACTTTCCGAAACATGGCTGAACGATGAAAACATTAATAATGCTTATATTGAAGGATATGAATTGTACTATAAAAATAGAAATAAAAAAAAGGGTGGTGGAGTAGCTCTATTTATTAACAGTGAAATAAAATGCAAACAAATTGGTGACATGTCTATAGTTGTTGATAATTTAATGGAAATGATAACTATTGAAATAATAAACAAAAATGGCAAAAACTTCATAATAAGCTGTGTCTATCGATCACCTGGGTCAAACATAGAGTTTTTCACTGATAGAATCCTCGAGTTGTTAGATAAGAGAGGAAACAAACCAGTCTTCCTATGTGGCGACTTCAACATTGATCTGGGAAATAAGACTGACTCAAATAACATCAGTACTTTCACAAATTCAATGTATAGTCTAAATTTATTTCCTTTGATATCAAATCCTACGAGAATAACAACGCACAGTTCCACAACAATTGATAATATTTTCACAAATTTAGCAGATGACAATATCATAAGTGGTATTTTGATGACTGATTTGACTGATCATTTACCAGTTTTTACAATTTATAATAAAGAAGATAGTATTACAAGACCGGTTATAAGAACGAAAAAAATATTAAACACATCAAAAAAATCTTTAGATAGATTTAAAGATGACTTGATAAAACAAAATTGGAATGATGTGTATGTGGATGACGTTAACAAATCATATGATGAGTTCATGAAAATTTTGGATGTTTTGTATACAAAAAATTGTGTACAAAAAAATCATACTAAGAAACGTACTATCGATCAACCGTGGATGACGACAGGACTCAGAAACGCATGCAAGAAAAAAAACTATCTGTATTCTTGTTTCTTGAAAAACAGTACTCCTGAGGCGGAAACCAAATACAAAAAGTATAAAAACAAATTAACGGGAATTATAAAAAAACAAAAGAGAGAATATTATAGTGAACTATTAAACAAAACAAGTGGTGACATGAAAGCAACTTGGAGAGTAATGAACAGTGTATTGAACAAA
>JBBPBX010068097.1:0-11721 GCA_038048925.1 Garcialebias charrua | reverse complement strand
CCGTATTTTCCGGACTATAAGTCGCACCTTTTTGCCTAATTTGCATGCCCTGCGACTTATAGAGAGGTGAGACTTGTTTATGGATTTTTTCCCATATTTTTAGACCAATTTTTGGCTCAGATATGACCGTTTTTCCATTTTGGCAAAAATGGTGCAGTACCACTTTCGGCCGCTAGGGGTGCAGTACCACCTTTGTCCGCTAGGGTACACCAACCGTTCCCACCTCATGTGTCCGACGAGAGCCTCCTCTGGACGGACTCAGTCTGTCGCAGCCCGGCCTCCTGCTCTGGAGGTATGAACTAGCTACTTCGCTGTTAGCTCAGTGTTTGTTAGCAAAATAGGTCAAGAACCACAGGACAGATTTTGATCAAACTTACAGAACGTAATCACTAGATGGATATTTACAACTGATTAGCTTTATGAGATGTTTGAGATAAAATTTGATGTTTTATAGACGTAAATGTGTCCGGTTAGCTTCGTTGATTTTTCCTTGTACGTTTGAGCAAATAGCTCATAAACCACACAGCAGATTTTTTTTTCAAACTTACAGAAAGTAATCACTAGATGTACATTTACAAACTGTTAGCTGTTGGAGTTATTTGAGATAAAATTCTATGTTTTATAGACGTAAATGTGTTGCGGTTAGCTTCGTTGTTTTTCCTTGTACTTTTTCAAAGCGAAAAAATTTTAATCCAGCAGATTTGACCATTACGTGAATTTATTAAGGAACGGTTAAGCTAAGACACATGTTTGCTATAATTTTCAGCAGACAAATAATTGTTTTTACCGTGTTAATCTTGTGAAAAGTCCTTCCGTGCATGCTTCTGTGGTCGTCATTTTCAGCAGGGCAAATGACGCGCTGACGCGTCGCGTAGCTGTGACGCATAATAGATGCGACTTATATAAAGGTGCAACCTGTTTATAGATTTTTCTAATTTATTGACAATAATTGGACAGAGCGACTTATACAAAGGTGCGACCTATAGTCCAGAAAATACGGTAGTTGTGAATTAGAAGAAGGCCAAGCATCTCAGAGGTCCAAGGATCCTGCTAAAAGTCTCCAACTCCTCTGCAATGTGTCTGCAGTTGCCTGAGACCTTCCTGACATGGAATGGTGTTACTATTCTGCACTAGTGTTTGCAGGTGCAGCCTCCTTCATCTTCACCACAGCAGGGGTAGCACATGGCTCACAAGTTCTCTCACCAGAGCATCCATCATTTGACCAACAGAGCAACAAAAAGGCTTTTTGTCGTAAAGTTAAACACACCTGTGCAGCACAGGCTCATCATTTGACACGCACTTTGCATGAATAAATGCCTGTGGCAGTAGAGGAGGAGGTGATATGTTCTTTTGATGCAAATTAAGAGTCACTAATAGGATGATAAGCTTGGAGTTTGCAGAATGACCAACTGAACATAATTCCATTCAGTCTGCAAAGTGATAAAATGTGAATAATTTACAATCCGATACTAGAATCTGCTGTATGTCATCTCAGGAAAGATAAATGACAGCAGTGTCTTAGCCAATCAAAGTGCTCGCTCATGGCACATGAACAGATGGTAAAACACAGCAGTGAGACAACATACTGGTCAGCTCATAAAAAGCTTACACAAGAAATATTAAAATTTGAGTTTCACTCAGAGCACGCATATTTGTCTTTCTGCTCTGAGCTGAATGCAGTTGTAACATTTTATGTGACATTAGTTTTGCGGGAATCTGTCTGGATGAAAAAATGTGAGTAGCTAAACATACCGAGTCTGGTATGTGTCTGGTACATACCCTGTGAGTACCAGGTATGTATTATATCTAATAAGTACCAGGTATGTTCTGTACCATGCTGTATTACATATTGCTATCTAAATTGCATAGTAGAGTAAAAATAACATTCATGAAGAAGTCATTTTACTTTTTTAAACAGCAAAACATAAATAAATAAATAAATGACCAAGTATAATTGTTTTGTCTCGTTTGTCTCACTTTTAGAACTTGTGAAAACCTGATGATGTTTTAGATAATTTCCATGCAGAAATATAGAAAATTCTAAAAGGTTCACAACTTTCGTCTCTGTAGATCGGAACATTTACACATGAAGTTCTGATTACCTTCAGGCTGGTTGCTCCTTCGCTGCTTGTTTGTTTGTCTTTAGTTATAACGCACCTCTGGGTTCCCCCTGCTAACTCCAGAACGTCGATGCTCTTTGAACTGTACGCAACTTCTTCAGGCAACATCTTCTGATGTGCAGACTTGTTGAAAGTGTTTGTAGAGGGCTCAAACTCTGTGAGAAAGCACTTGATGTTTTGGCACACAAACAGCCTTGAATATGTCACTGATATGAGACAGTGCTTCAAAAATCCACCCATCCATTTTCCTTACCTGCTGTTTCATGCAGGGTCACTGGGTGAGCATCTCCAGTGGTCAGTGAGGCAGGGTACACCCTTGACAGGTCACAAGTCTATCACAACCATTTATTTATGCTTTCACTCACACCAAGTGGCATCTTGGTTACTAATTAATTTACCAGTGCTGGGCAGCGCTAATCCAAAAATTAGTTCCACTACAGTATTTCTAAAACACTTATTAATTTATTTAGGTCCGCAATTTCAAAAGCACTAATGTCTTATGAAAATTAGGGGAAGCTAATTCTAAACCGCTATTTAAATTCAACAATTGGTAGCCAGCAAGTTATGCAATATTTGCACTACACTGCCAACTAGCGGTGCATGAACTGTTATACAGTAAGTTGTTTGAGTTTCAGAGTATTTAGTTTGGTTCTCTTCAACAGGTTTGACAAGGACAAAATGTACCCATTCCAAAGTCTGTTAGCTAAACTGCTGACATATTTGGCTGTTTTTTTTTCTTTGTTACTTTTAGTACCACTAGATCGCATGTGTCAAACTCAAGGCCCGTGGGCCAAATCCGGCCTACCATAACCGTTTCTGTGGCTCTCTACACCCTAGAACTTCAAGATAACAGTTGTAAGCATGTTGCTCTCAGGTGGTGGGTCCCCATCCCTACACTCCCTGGTCTCTCTGTTAATTGTCTTGCTTATCTCCTCCATTTTGTTGTCCAGGTGTTTGTGATTGTCATGCTGTGTGTTCATGTACCTGTATATAAGTCTGTATCTCTGTGTTTATCGTTGTCCTGGCATTGTCTCCTGTTGCCTCTGTCTCCTGAGTTCCTTGTGATTCCCTGAGTATGTAAGTTTGCTGCCCTGTCAGCTATTTTATGTTCTTAACTTCTGTGGCTGTCGCGGACGCCATTTTGAACAGTGCTAATGGCGAACTACTTTTTTAAATCCAGCAGATTTGACCATTTCGTGAAACTCTCAAGCTCAGAAGAACTTGTGCTATAACGTCAGCTATGAAATATATTTTTTCTCAGCAAAGAAATAATTGTTTTTACCGTGTTTTCTTGGAAAGTCCTTAACTTCTGTGGCTGTCGCGGACGCCATTTTGAACAGTGCTAATGGCGAACTACTTTTTTAAATCCAGCAGATTTGACCATTTCGTGAAACTCTCAAGCTCAGAACAACTTGTGCTATAACGTCAGCTATGAAATATATTTTTTCTCAGCAAAGAAATAATTGTTTTTACCGTGTTTTCTTGGAAAGTCCTTAGCTTCTGTGGCCACCGCCATTTTGAAGAGAGGGCAAATGGCGAACTACTTTTTTAAATCCAGACGCGTCGCGTAGGCCGCTGAGAAACATCCATAAGTTCACCCTCCATGTTAAAAACTCTTCGTCTGACTCTTCGAAAACAAGCAATAAGGCTGCAGAGTAACACACTGGCTGCTAACTGCGCTCTCTCTAGCCAAGAGACTGAGGGGGACGCTTTTTTGTCACGGACCACATCCGGCGCTGACAGGATATGGTCTGTTAGCAGTCGTCCGGTTGATTTAAGAGCCCGTAAATAAGTTTTTTCATTTTTACTGATAGATAATTAGTTATTAGTGGTACTGCATTTTAAATAAAAATAGCGCAAATCCGCTTATGAATTATAAAAGTTAGTCAATCCACTGTAAAGCTAACAAATTGTTTAGGTCCACTATAAGCGGATTTGCGCTTTAGCGCTCCCTCGCGGTCTGGCGCCCACCTTTGTAATTTACTTATCTAAAACTATAGTAATTCCTTATTTCTAACATTTTAACAACATACCAATACACTAAACATCAGACAAGTTTGTAAGAATGAATTAGTGGCCAGACATTGGGATTAGGACACTCTTGTCAAAGACATCTATCCATCCATTGTCTTTACCCGCTTCTTCCTTTTTTCAGGTCATAGCCACTGGTGCCCATGTTCAGCCATCACTGTACTTTTCATTCATTCATTATTAGTCTCATTGAGTCACTAGGACTCATTTTCAACAGGACCTGTTTTAAACAAAAACACAGATGAGGTACACACAACAATAAATAGTCATATAGAAGCATATAAAATGAAAAGTTAAAAAAGACAGTGATAAAAACAAGCTACAAACAAAATAAAAAAGCTACATTATAAAATGGGGTAAAATACTATACTGTAAACAGGAACATGTCTGCATTGATTTTTGCATTGAACTTAACTGTTTAAAATCCTTAAGGCCCCCGCATAGCTCTGTGTACGGCCGTACGTAGCTGTACGCACGTACTACGCAGAGGTACAAGCGTACCCCCGCAGGGCATGTACGCGCAAAGCTCAATTTTTACGCCCGCGTACGCAAACGCATTGTTGCACAATAAACTGCCCGGCGCCGGACTGTTTTGTATGTGTGTAGGATATTTAGAATAGAATAGAATAGAATATATCTTTATTGGCATCGTCATTGCACCAAAGCACAAAACCTTGCAATTGACGCACACACCGTCCTTGAGAGGGGGACGTGTACACGCAGCCGCAGCAGAAATTAATCCGCGCTGCCACAAACAGATATGGAAAAAAGGAAGGTTACAATAGGGTAAAGAGTGGTATTCAAAAAATATTATATCACATTTTGTCTTCAGGACACTCTATGATACAGTCAAAAAAACTCTACCAGCAAGCCAACAGTTATGACAAATCACATTTATGCATTTTGAGGTGGAGGCAGTGAGATTTCTGTCCATGAGCCATTCCAGATAGCAACAGTTCTGAGATGTGACCAGCCGGCCTCCGATAACGCTCACAGAAAAGTTCTCTCGGGGGGGGGGGGGTAGCGATAGATAGCAGCTGGTGTCCTCAGTAAACACGTCTCAGGAGAAATTTGAAATCCAGCCTTCCAAGGCTGTTTGTTTAGGGGGAGTCAGATAAGGGTGACAAATATTTTCACTTCAGGCACGCAGTGTAATTTTCTGCAACCTTGAGTCCTGCTTGGGCAACTCTGATCCAAATATGATCCAATATGATCCAAAATGATCCAATTCGGGATTTTTCCACTGATCCAACCTATGGCCCTCAGATGTTGACCAGTACAACGTCCAGAGTCCCAACCCGTGGGTGATTTCACCTTCCGGATAAGCTCGTAAACAGCTGATTTGTCGAGGTCACAGCGCAGATCAGACTACGGGTGCTTCAGCATTATGTCCTGCTGAGTCTCCCTCATTTGCTGATAAGCCAGTGCTCCACAAATGCCAAAAAGCAAAGCGTTGCCATCATAAATCAAATTTTATCCAGATTGTTCAAGTCCCCACAGAGCACAGGGAGCGAGACGCTCACACATTCCATCACCAGGAATCCATGGCGTATCTTCCCGGTCAGTCTGCGAGGATGGGCCGGCTCCCCCGTGCCTTGCCTTTTGTTGAAATCTTGTCCGTAGAATTGATTTGCCCATACAACCCAATTCATCTTAATCTGCGTTCGAGATGCTTTCTGAGGAGCTGCAGACAAGACAAGAAGCCACGCAGGGGGTAGGGGGTGGGGGAAGGTCGGGGAGGAAGGGAGCGAGAGAAGAAGCGACTGTCTCCACCAGTTGCCAGAACAGTTCACTTAGGGGGTCAGTATTCAACTGACACCCTTTACCTTAATTATTTACTTATTCAGATTGAATAGTAATTTACGGATTCTTTTCTTTTTCAGTTTACCCAATATTTCTGTGATCAGTTATGATGGACAAATAAACCATGAAGTGACCATGAGACGTTGATTTTAGTTGGTATGTCAAAGACACTACCATTTATTTAAAATAAATCAACTAAAATTAACACCATTACACTTGATTGACGGATTTCACTTTCTTGCAATTTAACACGCATCAGCACACTTAAATTGTAGGGGTGTAACGGTATGCTAAAATCACATTTCGGTTTGTTCAACTACAAGGAGGGCTCGGTTCGGTTTATTTTCGGTTTATTTTCGGTACAAAAAAAAAAGACAAAATAAAGACTTACAAAATGTTTATTTTGAAAATATGCCAAAAATATGTTTGTATTGTATTGTAGTAATAAATAAAAGTGACCCATTTGGATGATATTTTAAATAAACAGCACTCTACAATAAATAAACTATATTAACAATAATAAAAATCTTAATAAATACAATAACAGTCAGAACAATAAGCAGCAACAGACTGTTTACAATCTAACTAATCAAGTTTTTGTCCAGTAGCAGCAGTGTGGCTGTATTTGTCCTCATTACTGTACTCACAACTTCTTGGACCTGCTCCTCCAAGTGGGACAGGTCCTGGAACAGTTCAGAGTTCAGTTCAGTCATCACACACTTCTTAGCTGCAGGTGATCTCTGGTGGATGTCTGTCCCTGAAGTGGACAAAGAGAGCAGCTACCTCTGTCCCAGACTTGTAATAAAACAAAGAGATAAAAAAATAAGTTTATGTTTATGTTTATTAAATTTGTTCATTTTTTTACAAAAGAAACAATACAAGACAATCCCATAAATGATAATGTACAAAATATAAAAAAATGAAAGGTAGCAGAAAGAAGAATAAATCTTATTATATCTGCCCCTTTTTTCCAACAATCAGATTAAACAATAATAATCTTCAACCAACAGTACAAAATGACTAACTCTTTCTAATTTTCTAACTAATACAATACACATTACGCTATTTCATATATTTTTTTAACACATTTGTTTTGATCATTTTCTTAAATGTAAACATTGACTTGGCATTTTTAACTACATTCTCCAAGCCATTCCATAATCTAATTCCCTGGATTGAGGTAGAACGTCCCTTCAAACTAGTTCTGAATTGTGGTTTTACAAACATCTCTGTCCCCTTAAGATTATAACAACTTTGTCTTTTAACAAAATGCATTTGGATATTTAAAGGTAATGCATTATTTTGAGCCCTATACATAACTGATAAAATATTATAGTCTACCAAATCATGGAACTTCAATAACTTCAGTTGATAAAATAATGTACTTGATGGATGGGGAATGTAAGTTAATAAGATTATGATTTTAAACAAAAAAGATTATTTAGATAATAATAATAAAATAACAATTACCTCTTCTTGAACGGTTGAAGCTCTCACTCATCGCATTAGGGGTCCGCTCCAGGGCTTGTTGATACAGTTTTTTCATAAAGAGCTGAACTTTTTGAGTGATGGATGTCTCGTAGCGGTAGCGAGGATCAGTAACTTTAAAGCCTGCGCATATAACAACATTCAGACTTAGATTCAGAACTCATACAGTTTGTGTTATTGCTCTGGACCGATCTCATTTACCTGAAGAAGTAGTTTAAATGCAGCTGCTGTGTTGTTAGCGCACTTTGTAACAGCTGCGGTGTCTTCGTTCACATTCCGATGACGTAGTTTCAAGCGCGTTCACGTGAGACGTGTTGTCTGCTGCAGAGTCGTCCACACACACAGCTTTTGAATGTGCGCTCGTCTTAACAA
Organism: Garcialebias charrua; assembly: GCA_038048925.1. Taxonomy (NCBI): domain Eukaryota; kingdom Metazoa; phylum Chordata; class Actinopteri; order Cyprinodontiformes; family Rivulidae; genus Garcialebias; species Garcialebias charrua. The sequence continues at coordinate 3,907 of JBBPBX010068097.1, read as the reverse complement.
GAAAGCCATAACGTTCCCAAAGGAGACCGGAGCGAGCAGTTAATGGCTAAAAATGCTGCGCGTGCTACGCGATAATAGCTCCGTGCTGAAACGCGCCCAGGAAATTATGTTCCGCGGCGCATATATTAACGTTCAATGAGTGAAAAAAATAACCGAAGCGGTATGGAGGTGGACCGAACCGAACGTGTTGTACCGAAACGGTTCGGTACATCCATTACAACCGTTACATGCCTATTAAATTGTAACAACAGACATAAGTAATGAGTTGACATGTTACTTTTTATCTGTGGCTCTTAGCTTAAAAATGTAGTTACCAGCTTAGAATGAAATAAAAGAGAGTTTGAGAGGAATAGATTAAAGATGGAGAGAGGAAGAAATCTATTTTGAGTTTAACCAGAGATAACACTTCTCCATACGAAAACCAGCTCGACTCCAGTGCACGTTCCATTAAACATCAGCAACTCTACCTGTTAAGACGTCCGTCTCGGTTGATAGAGTTGAGAAGTAGTTTAGCTTCACAGGTTCTGGGCCCGTGAAGTCCGGTCATACCTCAGCGTGTTTATGGATTTGACGTGTCGTGAGGCCTGCTTTCTCCGTCAAAGACAGTGGCAGCTTCTGGGGGAGTTTCAAAATAAAGCATTCCTCAAGAAAGTTCTAGAGAGCTTTTGCTCGGTGAACTGGATGGAGACGTCCATCAGTTCCAACCGATAAGTCAGTCTTTGGCTCTTGACCAAACTTAATCAGCTGACAAGACAGAGAGCTTTCAGGTCTCGCTGTCCTTTTCACTCTGAAGCGTTCCGGGAAGCAAAACGCTTTTACTTAAAATGTTGAGACCAGAAGAATTCAGTCTTCTCATTGGTTGTGGCCAAGAGGAGACAGTGATAACGTGAAGCTTTAGACTTCAAGGTCAACAGCGAGTTTGTTTAGAAAAACAAAGAGGACTGTTTTAGGAAAGGTGTCTGAAAGTGAAGACATACAGATGCTCATGAGAGTTTTAGCTGTTTCTCATCTTAAAACAAAACTGAACAAGTCAGTTTGACTTATCATTCAACTCTGACACCATTATATGGTCAAGTAACACAGTAATGCTTCACATTAAAGAATAACACAGCATAATAGCACATATCATGAAAATGACTAAATGTTATTCTTTTGATTACATTAGAATAAAATTAAAGAAGCCAATAGTCTCTTTGTGAGTGACTATATATGTTCTCAGATTACAACTAATGGAATAAATTGTAGTAAATGTCTGTTTACTGATAGGGTCAGCAAAAAGCATCACTGGACAGTTCAAAAAGACAAAGGTGTATCAGAGACCACCGTCTGGTCCATTACATGTGACACAAATATATTAAATTCCCCTTCTTCATCCCTGATCTGGCCTTTTCTTTAGTTTTTTTTGCCAAAAGGCAGTGATTGCTTCCTCCTCCGTTGACTCCATGACTGAAATGATGAGAAATGAACAAATTTGTCACGAGCGAATTAAACTCAGGTCCAGCGTGGCTGCGGGAGGTTCTGCAGATTTCCTGGTGTGCTGGTCTGATGTGTGGGCTGCAGGACCAGTGCTCCCTGTTTTGTTTTTTAGAACTTTTTATTAACATATAAACACAGAACACCGCTGTGGCTGCAGCTGCCAGCTTGCGCCTTTTTTTCCCCACCCGACCTGTCAATCAATTCAGTAGGCATGTCAGCAAATGACCAATCAGCTACCTCAATTTGTCCCGTAGGTAAACGCTCTGCGCTGCAGCTGCTCAAATGACGTCAAGAATTTGGTGCGAAAACGCAAGAATGTACACGAGAGCGTACGCTGAGCTGTGCGGGTGAACTGTCTGCGTCACATACGGACACGCGTATGGACATACACAGAGCTATGGGGGAGCCTTTAGAGAGGTCAAAGTGGAAGGCTTCCAATTTTTTTGTAAGGTATTCCAGGTTACAGGCACAAAGAAAAGGCCCTTTTGCTAAATTCAAGCCACACTGAGGGAACACTGCAGGTAATGATGTCTTGAGAGCGCACGCTGTAGCTGCACTGACCAAGTGACATATGAGATGAATGAAGGCAACAGACCAATGAGTGATTTAAAGACCGTGTAAAGTGAAATTAGATTTGTGTTTTTAGTTTATCACATGGCATAAATATGTGTTATTAATCACCCATATAAATCTGACTGATTAAAAACATTGTTTTCCTTATAAAATTAAGTGTCAAAAATCATGAAAATACATTGTTTTCCCTTAGTCTGGAACTGTGGGGGCGTGTCAGCAGTGGGCGTGGTTTCAGCGCAGCACTGCAGCTCAGAGAGCAAGTAGGAGGACTCTCTCGCTCAGAGCTGAACTGTGTGGAGGAGGAAGACAGGTTCATCAGTAAACCTGCTCTGTTTGCTCCTTTTTCCAAGAGTTACGCTGTTTTTAGTGCACAAACAACTCTGGTTTTATTTTTAAAGTTGAGGACGCAACTATAATTCATAACTCCGCTGTTATGTGTTTAGAAGATGAGCGGACTCGCGCGGCTGCACCGGTCCGACTAGGGCTGGGCGATATGGAAAAAATCATATATCACGATATGGACTTTTTTATATCACGATAACGATATATATCACGATATATACAACACGATGTGTGTATGTGTGTACAGGAAAAATTTGGACCAAAGTTTTTTTATTTTATTATTTTACTACAGATAGTTACAATTATAAGAATGTGAACAAAACGAACAAGGAAATTTGGACCAAAGTAGAAACTAGATCTACCTAAGATCTACCTTAATTCAAGGAGTACGATTATGGAATGACTTAATGCCAAATGACAAATGTTAAGGAAGCCAAATCATTCCTTGTATTTAAGAAACTGGTAAAAAATGAATTGCTAAAAAAAATAAATGAATCTAATTTAATGTGTGATATATGTGAATTGAAAATTGACTGAGTTATTTACTTATTTTGTTATTATAGAAAATATTGTTTGAACTGTTATTAGATGAATAAGGAGCAGATTTAATAAGATTTATTCTTCATCTGCTACCTTTCATTTTATTTTTTTTTTTTTTTCTATTATGAATACGTTAATTGTTGTATTTCATATTATAAAATGAATAAACTAACAAACAAACAAACAACTCCTTTTCTACTTTGGTCCAAATTTTTCCTGCAGGTGGCGGTAAAACAACAGCTGCTAATGAAACTCACGAAGAAGAAATCCGCTCTGAAGTTTGAGTAAACAAAGCAAGAAACAGAAAAGAGAAAACGTTGCGTTTGATTGCGGTTCTGTTGTGTCTCTGGTCTGTTTTGTATTGGTTAACTGGACCCGAGTTCGGACTCGGTTGGACTCTGGGTTCGTGTCCTCTGGACCCATTTTGTCTCCGAGTTTCAGCGGAGCGAAATAATGGAAGCTAACAAGGTGAGCTTCCCCCTCTTTTTGGTAAAAGTTATTCTTCTTGGGCTGCCTGTGCAGCTGTTTTCTCCTTGTTGAGACACCGGCTTCATGCGCCTGCGGCTCTGTTGCTCTCGAGTTTAACAACGTAAAGCATGTGTCGCAAACCCGCGCGTGCGTCAAACATAAAGCAGCGCCGTCATCTCGCAAAACATATGAAGCTTCTTTGCGACAGTTATTTTTTTATTCTTATTTATCACGATAGAGACGATAGAAGGAAAGTAGCACGATAGACACGTTTCTATCGTCCCCACGATATATATTGTCATATCGCACAGCCCTAATGCAGACCATTCTATCTCACACGTGACTTTACTGTGATTTTTATCACAGTTATTTACATCTCACCTGGAGCTGATGGAAATGTCGCACAACAGGAGGTTCATGATCTTATCAGCTCGCTGCAGAATGAAAACCCTGAAGCGTTATGCATAGCAGCCGGTGACTTCAACCATGTGAGCTTAAAAGACTGTCT
>JBBPBX010068096.1:0-19231 GCA_038048925.1 Garcialebias charrua | reverse complement strand
TGGCGAATCAGCCGTCACGCCGTCACAAACGAAACACTAATAGCACCTACACGAAAACAGTCTAATACATCAAACCTTCAGTGATTGACCCACATCTGGTCCCCTGCAATACTGAATGGTCAAATCATGACATTAATTAAGCCACGCCCCCTCACAACAGGAAGTATTTTTTCCCATTGAAAATGAATGGAGCTAAAATGAAAGTGCCTGTTGGGGGCTTTATCATATCCTAAATCTCACCAAATTTGGCAGACTCATCACTTAGACATGGGGGAGTAAAAAATGATCAAAACCTCGCGTTTTCATATATGCTGAAGGGGCGTGGCCTGGCCTCAAAGTTAGGCATCTCGCCATGAAAAACGAAACACTAATAGCACCTACACGAAAACCATCTAATACATCAAACCTTCAGTGATTGACCCACAACCACTGCCCTGCAATACTGAATGGTCAAATCATGACATTAATTAAGCCACGCCCCCTCACAACAGGAAGTGTACAGTTATACATTGAACGTCCCGATCGGACACCTGTTACCTAATCAGCGGGACGGTCTGTCCAGTGACCGAAGACATGTTGCTGTAACAAGCTTTCCAACACTGACCGTTTTGGGTGGAGCATGTGGGCGTGGCGATGTGGCGAATCAGCCGTCACGCCGTCACAAACGAAACACTAATAGCACCTACACGAAAACAGTCTAATACATCAAACCTTCAGTGATTGACCCACATCCGGTCCCCTGCAATACTGAATGGTCAAATCATGACAATAATTAAGCCACGCCCCCTCACAACAGGAAGTGTACAGTTTTACATTGAATGTCCCGATCAGACACCTGTTACCTAATCAGCGTGACGGTCCGTCCAATGACCGAAGACATGTTGCTGTAACAAGCTTTCCAACACTGACCGTTTTGGGTGGAGCATGTGGGCGTGGCGATGTGGCGAATCAGACGTAACGCCGTCACAATACGTTTGGCATTTTGGGGGCTTTATCATATCCCAAAACTCACCAAATTTGGCAGACTCGTCAGGACTGGTGACAAATTACATATTTTGGGGGCGTGGCCAAAATTGCAACAGAAACGGCTCAAGAGCGCCACCTAGAAAATTTCAAACTACCCTCCGCATTGGCCTTAGTTTCACGTAGGATCATGAAATTTGGTACACTTGTCCAATTCACCAAGACGCACAGAAAACCCTCTGGCGTCAACGTTGTACGATAAATGGGAAGGCGGCCATTTTGGAATGTGGACCAAATCGAGTGCACGCACTAGGTGCCGAACTGGTACGGGAAAGGCACGAGAGCGTTTCGGGGTGGACCAGCTCGACTTCCCGCGGTCGCCGCGAGAAGGGCGGAGCGGCGCTAAGGCATTCACACGTGCATTTTCGCAGGAAATGCGGTTTTTCTAGTTGTGTGAATGCCAACAAGGCATTCACACTATAGAGATTGTGTTTATATTTATTATTATTCCTATATGTTACTATCTTCCGTCCGTACGTTTTTTGGCACGCTACTCCTCCTAGAGTATTTGTGCCATTTCAACGATTCATATATCAAAATGTTCAGCTCGCTCAGGACAATCCAGCTATGACTTTTGGTAATGCTGCAACTTTAGCTTTTTGAGATATCTAGCCTTTTCGGCCATTTTTTTCCCATTGAAAATGAATGGAGCTAAAATGAAATGGCATTTTGGGGGCTTTATCATATCCTAAATCTCACCAAATTTGGCAGACTCATCACTTAGACATGGGGGAGTAATAAATGATCAACACCTCGCGTTTTCATATATGCTGAAGGGGCGTGGCCTGGCCTCAAGGTTAGGCATCTCGCCATGAAAAACGAAACACTAATAGCACCTACACGAAAACTGTCTAATACATCAAACCTTCAGTGATTGACCCACAACCAGTCCCCTGCAATACTGAATGGTCAAATCATGACATTAATTAAGCCACGCCCCCTCACAACAGGAAGTGTACAGTTGTACATTGAACGTCCCGATCGGACACCTGTTACCTAATCAGCGTGACGGTCTGTCCAGTGACCAAAGACATGTTGCTGTAACAAGCTTTCCAACACTGACCGTTTTGGGTGGAGCATGTGGGCGTGGCGATGTGGCGAATCAGCCGTCACGCCGTCACAAACGAAACACTAATAGCACCTACACGAAAACAGTCTAATACATCAAACCTTCAGTGATTGACCCACATCCGGTCCCCTGCAATACTGAATGGTCAAATCATGACATTAATTAAGCCACGCCCCCTCACAACAGGAAGTGTACAGTTGTACATTGAACGTCCCGATCGGACACCTGTTACCTAATCAGCGTGACGGTCTGTCCAGTGACCGAAGACATGTTGCTGTAACAAGCTTTCCACGACTGGTTGTTTTGGGTGGAGCATGTGGGCGTGGCGATGTGGCGAATCAGACGTAACGCCGTCACAATACGTTTGGCCTTTTGGGAGCTTTATCATATCCCAAAACTCACCAAATTTGGCAGACTCGTCAGGACTGGTGAAAAATTACATATTTTGGGGGCGTGGCCAAAATTGCAACAGAAAGGGCTCAAGAGCGCCACCTAGAATATTTCAAACTACCCTCCGCATTGGCCTTAGTTTCACGTAGGATCATGAAATTTGGTACACTTGTCCAATTCACCAAGACGCACAGAAAACCCTCTGGCATCAACGTTGTACGATAAATGGGAAGGCGGCCATTTTGGAATGTGGACCAAATCGGGTGCACGCATTGGGTGCCGAACGGGTACGGGAAAGGCACGAGAGTGTTTCGGGGTGGACCAGCTCGACTTCCCGCGGTCGCCACGAGAAGGGCGGAGCGGCGCTAAGGCATTCACACGTGCATTTTCGTAGGAAATGCAAATTTTCTAGTTCTTTATAGATGTTACTATCTTCCATCCGTACGTTTTTTGGCGTCCTACTCCTCCTAGAGTATTTGTGCCATTTCAACGATTCATATATCAAAATGTTCAGCTCGCTCAGGACAATCCAGCTATGACTTTTGGTAATGTTGCAAGTTGCGCTTTTTGAGATATTTAGCCTTTTCGGCCATTTTTTTCCCATTGAAAATGAATGGAGCTAAAATGAAATGGCCGTTTGGGGGCTTTATCATATCCTAAATCTCACCAAATTTGGCAGACTCATCACTCAGACATGGTGGAGTAAAAAATGATCAAAACCTCATGTTTTCATATATGATGAAGGGGCGTGGCCTGGCCTCAAAGTTAGGTATCTCGCCATGAAAAACGAAACACTAATAGCACCTACACGAAAACTGTCTAATACATCAAACCTTCAGTGATTGACCCACAACCGGTCCCCTACAATACTGAATGGTCAAATCATGACATTAATTAAGCCACGCCCCCTCACAACAGGAAGTGTACAGTTATACATTGAACGTCCCGATCGGACACCTGTTACCTAATCAGCGGGACGGTCTGTCCAGTGACCGAAGACATGTTGCTGTAACAAGCTTTCCAACACTGACCGTTTTGGGTGGAGCATGTGGGCGTGGCGATGTGGCGAATCAGCCGTCACGCCGTCACAAACGAAACACTAATAGCACCTACACGAAAACAGTCTAATACATCAAACCTTCAGTGATTGACCCACATCCGGTCCCCTGCAATACTGAATGGTCAAATCATGACAATAATTAAGCCACGCCCCCTCACAACAGGAAGTGTACAGTTGTACATTGAACATCCCGATCGGACACCTGTTACCTAATCAGCGTGACGGTCTGTCCAGTGACCGAAGACATGTTGCTGTAACAAGCTTTCCAACACTGACCGTTTTGGGTGGAGCATGTGGGCGTGGCGATGTGGCGAATCAGACGTAACGCCGTCACAATACGTTTGGCCTTTTGGGAGCTTTATCATATCCCAAAACTCACCAAATTTGGCAGACTCATCAGGACTGGTGAAAAATTACATATTTTGGGGGCGTGGCCAAAATTGCAAAAGAAACGGCTCAAGAGCGCCACCTAGAATATTTCAAATTACCCTCCGCATTGGCCTTAGTTTCACGTAGGATCATGAAATTTGGTACACTTGTCCAATTCACCAAGACGCACAGAAAACCCTCTGGCGTCAACGTTGTACGATAAATGGGAAGGCGGCCATTTTGGAATGTGGACCAAATCGAGTGCACGCACTGGGTGCCGAACGGGTACGGGAAAGGCACGAGAGTGTTTCGGGGTGGACCAGCTCGACTTCCCGCGGTCGCCGCGAGAAGGGCGGAGCGGCGCTGAGGCATTCACACGTGCATTTTCGTAGGAAATGCGGTTTTTCTAGTTATTATTATTATTCTTATATGTTACTATCTTCCGTCCGTACGTTTTTTGGCGTCCTACTCCTCCTACAGTTTTCGTGCCATTTCAACATATCATATATCAAAATGTTCAGCTCGTTCAGGACAATCCAGCTATGAGTTTTGGTAATGGTGCAACTTTAGCTTTTTGAGATATTTAGCCTTTTCGGCCATTTTTTTCCCATTGAAAATGAATGGAGCTAAAATGAAATGGCCTTTTGGGGGCTTTATCGTATCCTAAAACTCACCAAATTTGGCAGACTCATCATTCAGACATGGGGGAGTAAAGATTTATCAAAACCTCGCATTTTCATATATGCTGAAGGGGCGTGGCCTGGCCTCAAAGTTAGGTATCTCGCCATGAAAAACGAAACACTAATAGCACCTACAAGAAAACTGTCTAATACATCAAACCTTCAGTGATTGACCCACAACCGGTCCCCTACAATACTGAATGGTCAAATCATGACATTAATTAAGCCACGCCCCCTCACAACAGGAAGTGTACAGTTATACATTGAAGGTCCCGATCGGACACCTGTTACCTAATCAGCGGGACGGTCTGTCCAGTGACCGAAGACATGTTGCTGTAACAAGCTTTCCAACACTGACCGTTTTGGGTGGAGCATGTGGGCGTGGCGACGTGGCGAATCAGACGTAACGCCGTCACAAACGAAACACTAATAGCACCTACACGAAAACTGTCTAATACATCAAACCTTCAGTGATTGACCCACATCCGGTCCCCTGCAATACTGAATGGTCAAATCATGACATTAATTAAGCCACGCCCCCTCACAACAGGAAGTGTACAGTTGTACATTGAAGGTCCCGATCGGACACCTGTTACCTAATCAGCATGACGGTCTTTCCAGTGACCAAAGACATGTTGATGTAACAAGCTTTCCAACACTGACCGTTTTGGGTGGAGCATGTGGGCGTGGCGATGTGGCGAATCAGACGTAACGCCGTCACAATACGTTTGGCCTTTTGGGAGCTTTATCATATCCCAAAACTCACCAAATTTGGCAGACTCGTCAGGACTGGTGAAAAATTACATATTTTGGGGGCGTGGCCAAAATTGCAACAGAAACGGCTCAAGAGCGCCACCTAGAATATTTCAAACTACCCTCCGCATTGGCCTTAGTTTCACGTAGGATCATGAAATTTGGTACACTTGTCCAATTCACAAAGACGTACAGAAAACCCTCTGGCATCAACATTGTACGATAAATGGGAAGGCGGCCATTTTGGAATGTGGACCAAATTGGGTGCATACATTGGGTGCCGAACGGGTACGGGAAAGGCACGAGAGTGTTTCAGGGTGGACTAGCTCGACTTCCCGCGGTCGCCACGAGAAGGGCGGAGCGGCGCTAAGGCATTCACACGTGCATTTTCGTAGGAAATGCAAATTTTCTAGTTGTGTGAATGCCACATAGGCATTCACACTATAGTGATTGTGTTTATATTTATTCAACTTATTATTCCGGTTACTATCTTCCATCCGTACGTTTTTCGGCACGCTACTCCTCCTACAGTTTTTGTGCTATTTCAACAATTCATATATCAAAATGTTCAGCTCATTGAGGACACTCCGGCTATGACTTTTGGTATTGATGCAACTTCAGCTTTTTGAAATATTCAGCTTTTTCGGCCACTTTTTTCCCATTGAAAATGAATGGAGCTCATTTTACATCCTTGATATCTTTGGAACTCATTACAATATTTCACTACTTTTTTCACATTTTGGACCAGCTCGGCTTCCTTCAGCTACCTTGTACATTTAAAAAAAATATTTCAGCTACTTTCAGCTGATTTCAGCTGTTTCTTGAACTGTGTTGCACTCTTTTCAGCCTAATGCAGCTTACTTCAACATTTTTGTACATCTACTGACTTATTTCTGCTAATTTCAGATCATTATGCTCCTTTCAGCAAATTTTTCAAAGATTAACATATTTTTGCTACTTTAGCTACTATTTAGCTGTTTTATGCAAATTTCAGCTTTTTCAGCTATTTCAACAATTTTTTAAATCAATCCAACTTTTTTCAGCCTAATTCAGCAAAACCATGCTCTACCAACTTCCTTCTGGTAATTTCAGATTATTTCTGCTTATTTTAGCTACTATTTAGCTGTTTTATGCAAATTTCAGCTTTTTCAGCTATTTCAACAATTTTTTTTAATCAATCCAACTTTTTTCAGCCTAATTCAGCAAAACCATGCTCTACCAACTTCTTTCTGGTAATTTAAGATTGTTTCTGCTTGTTTTAGCTGTTGTTCAGCTGTTTTTGGCCAATTTCAGCTTTATTCAGATATTTTCAACTTTATTTTGCTTATTTCTACTTATTTCAGATTTTTTTCAATTTCAGATTGTTTCAGATACTTCATATTATGCTGCTTTGTGCTTATTTCTGCTAGTTTCAGCTTCTTCTGCTATTTTAGCTACTATTAAGCTGTTTTTATGCTAATTTAGGCTTGTTTCAACACATTTTACATTATTTGAACTCATTTCAACTTTTTCCAGCCTAATTCTACAAAAATTTACTCTCTCTACTAATTTCTAAGACATTTAAGCTTCTTTCTGCTATTTCAGATAATATTCAGCTGTTTTTGCTATCTTAAGCTTTTTTCAGATAATTTCAACTTTATTTTGCTTATTTTTGCTTAGTTCAGATGTTTTCAGATTTCAGATTGTTTCAGATATTTTACAATATTCAGATGATGCTGCTTTATGCTTATTTCTGCTAGTTTCAGCTTCTTCTGATATTTTAGCTACTATTAAGCTGTTTTAATGCTAATTTAGGCTTGTTTCAACAAATTTTACATTATTTGAACTCATTTCAACTTTTTCCAGCATAATTCTGCAAAACTGTACTCTCTCTACTAATTTCTAAGACTTTTAAGCTTCTTTCTGCTATTTCAGATAATATTCAGCTGTTTTTGCTATCTTAAGCTTTTTTCAGATAATTTCAACTTTATTTTGCTTATTTCTGCTTAGTTCAGATTTTTTCAGATTTCAGATTGTTTCAGATATTTCAGATTATTCACAATTATGCTATTTCTAATTACTTCAGATAATTTAAGCTTATTTCTGCTATTTTAGATAATATTCAGCTGTTTATGCTATCTTTAGCTTTTTTCAGATAGTTTCCACTTTTTTTGCTTATTTCAGATTATTTCAGATTTCAGATTGTTTAAGATGTTTCAGATTATTCCCAATTAAGCTCGTACTAAATCCTGCTGCTAATTTAAGCTTATTTCTGCTATTTTAGATAATATTCAGCTGTTTTTGACCAATTTCAGCTGATGGCCGCCAACGCTACTTTCAAATGGTTATAACTCGACCATCTTTATACATAGAGAGCTGAAATTTGGTGAGGTTGTAGCTGAGGACATTATCTATCATGTACGGAATCCAAAAAAAAATCCAAGATGGCCGACAATGCAAAAAAGTAAAAATACCATAAAATGGTCAATTTTAGTGACATTGAGCTGAAACTTGGTGTAGTGATAGCTGAGAATGTTTCCTATCAAATGCAATATCAAAATCAAAAATCCAAGATGGCCGCCAACGCTACTTTCAAATGGCTTTAACTCAGCCATCATTATACACAGAGAGTCGAAATTTGGTGAGGTTGTAGCTGAGGACATTATCTATCATGTACGGAATCCAAATCAAAAATCCAAGATGGCCGACAAAGTAAAACATTAAAAAACTGTAAAAATCCAAGATGGCCGCCAACGCTACATTCAAATGGCTTTAACTCAGCCATCTTTATTCATAGAGAGCTGAAATTTGGTGAGGTTGTAGCTGAGGGAATCCTCTATCATGTACGGAATCCAAATCAAAAATCCAAGATGGCCGACAAAGCAAAACATTAAAAATACTGTAAAATCCAAGATGGCCACCAACGCTACTTTCAAATGGCTTTAACTCAGCCATCATTATACATAGAGAGCCGAAATTTGGTGAGGTTGTAGCTGAGGGAATCCTCTATCATGTACGGAATCCAAATCAAAAATCCAAGATGGCCGACAAAGCAAAACATTAAAAATACTGTAAAATCCAAGATGGCCACCAACGCTACTTTCAAATGGCTTTAAATCAGCCATATTTATTCATAGAGAGCCGAAATTTGGTGAGGTTGTAGCTATGGACATTCTTTATCATGCATTAGGTGAAACGGCCATTTTGATTGAATATGCAAATTAGGTGAAGTGGCCATTTTGGTTCAATATACAAGGCAGTTAATTGCCTTGCGAAGTAAGTCAATGCATGTATTGTTACCATTTTGGTTCTACAATTTAAGTAGACAAGTTAGCCATTTTGATTTAATAAGCACATTAGGTAAAGCGGCCATTTTGATTGAACATGCAAGTTGGGTGAAGCGGCCATTTTGGCATTCACACATGCATTTTCTCAGGAAATGCAATCTAGTGTTACAATTACATCTGTTACTATCCTGATTCCGTACGTTTTTTGGCACGCTACTCCTCCTACAGTTTTTGTGCTATTTCAACAATTCATATATCAAAATGTTCAGCTCATTCAGGACATGATGGCTATGACTTTTGGTATTGGTGCAACTTTAGCTTTTTGAAATATTCAGCCTTTTCGGCCATTTTTTTCCCATTGAAAATGAATGGAGCTCAAATGAACTCAATGAGCTCATTTTACATCCTTGATATCTTTGGAACTCATTACAATATTTCACTACTCCTTTCACATTTTGGACCAACTCAACTTCCTTCAGCTACCTTGTACATTTTTTAAAAATATTTCGGCTACTTTCAGCTAATTTCAACTGTTTCTACAACGACTTTGCGATCTTTTCAGCTTAATGCAGCTTACTTCAACATTGTTGTACTTATACTGACTTATGATCATTATGCTCCTTTCAGCAAATTTTTGAAAGATTAAGATATTTTTGCTATTTTAGCTACTATTTAGCTGTTTATGCAAATTTCAGCTTTTTCAGCTATTTCAACAATTTTTTTTAATCAATCCAACTTTTTTCAGCCTAATTCAGCAAAACCATGTTCTACCAACTTCCTTCTGGTAATTTAAGATATTTTCTGCTTGTTTTAGCTGTTGTTCAGCTGTTTTTGACCAATTTCAGCTGATGGCTGCCAATGTTACTTTCAAATGGCTTTAACTCAGCCATCTTTATTCATAGAGAGCTGAAATTTGGTGAGGTTGTAGCTATGGACCATCTCTAACATACATTAGGTGAAGCAGCCATTTTGATTGAACATGCAAATTAGGTGAGGCCGCCATTTTGGTTCAATATACAAGGCAGTTACTTGCCTTGCAAAGTAAGTCAATGCATGTATTGTTGCCATTTTGGTTCTACAATTAAAGTAGGTGAGGTAGCCATTTTGATTTAACAAGCATATTAGGTGAAGCGGCCGTTTTGATTGAACATGCAAGTTAGGTGAAGCGGCCATTTTGGCATTCACACATGCATTTTCTCAGGAAATGCAATCTAGTTGTGTGAATGCCAACAAGGCATTCACACTATAGAGATTGTGTTTATATTTATTATTATTCTTTATATATGTTACTATCTTCCGTCCGTACGTTTTTTGGCGTCCTACTCCTCCTAGAGTTTTTGTGCCATTTCAACATTCATATATCAAAATGTTCAGCTCGTTCAGGACAATCCAGCTATGACTTTTGGTAATGGTGCAAGTTTCGCTTTTTGAGATATTTAGCCTTTTCGGCCATTTTTTTCCCATTGAAAATGAATGGAGCTAAAATGAAATGGTCTTTTGGGGGCTTTATCGTATCCTAAAACTCACCAAATTTGGCAGACTCATCATTCAGACATGGGGGAGTAACTATTTATCAAAACCTCGCATTTTCATATATGCTGAAGGGGCGTGGCCTGGCCTCAAAGTTAGGTATCTCGCCATGAAAAACGAAACACTAATAGCACCTACACGAAAACTGTCTAATACATCAAACCTTCAGTGATTGACCCACAACCGGTCCCCTGCAATACTGAATGGTCAAATCATGACATTAATTAAGCCACGCCCCCTCACAACAGGAAGTGTACAGTTATACATTGAACGTCCCGATCGGACACCTGTTACCTAATCAGCGGGACGGTCTGTCCAGTGACCGAAGACATGTTGCTGTAACAAGCTTTCCAACACTGACCGTTTTGGGTGGAGCATGTGGGCGTGGCGATGTGGCGAATCAGCCGTCACGCCGTCACAAACGAAACACTAATAGCACCTACACGAAAACAGTCTAATACATCAAACCTTCAGTGATTGACCCACATCCGGTCCCCTGCAATACTGAATGGTCAAATCATGACAATAATTAAGCCACGCCCCCTCACAACAGGAAGTGTACAGTTGTACATTGAACATCCCGATCGGACACCTGTTACCTAATCAGCGTGACGGTCTGTCCAGTGACCGAAGACATGTTGCTGTAACAAGCTTTCCACGACTGGTTGTTTTGGGTGGAGCATGTGGGCGTGGCGATGTGGCGAATCAGACGTAACGCCGTCACAATACGTTTGGCCTTTTGGGAGCTTTATCATATCCCAAAACTCACCAAATTTGGCAGACTCGTCAGGACTGGTGAAAAATTACATATTTTGGGGGCGTGGCCAAAATTGCAACAGAAAGGGCTCAAGAGCGCCACCTAGAATATTTCAAATTACCCTCCGCATTGGCCTTAGTTTCACGTAGGATCATGAAATTTGGTACACTTGTCCAATTCACCAAGACGCACAGAAAACCCTCTGGCGTCAACGTTGTACGATAAATGGGAAGGCGGCCATTTTGGAATGTGGACCAAATTGAGTGCACGCACTGGGTGCCGAACGGGTACGGGAAAGGCACGAGAGTGTTTCGGGGTGGACCAGCTCGACTTCCCGCGGTCGCCGCGAGAAGGGCGGAGCGGCGCTAAGGCATTCACACGTGCATTTTCGTAGGAAATGCGGTTTTTCTAGTTATTATTATTATTCTTATATGTTACTATCTTCCGTCCGTACGTTTTTTGGCGTCCTACTCCTCCTAGAGTTTTTGTGCCATTTCAACATATCATATATCAAAATGTTCAGCTCGTTCAGGACAATCCAGCTATGACTTTTGGTAATGGTGCAACTTTAGCTTTTTGAGATATTTAGCCTTTTCGGCCATTTTTTTCCCATTGAAAATGAATGGAGCTAAAATGAAATGGCCTTTTGGGGGCTTTATCGTATCCTAAAACTCATCAAATTTGGCAGACTCATCATTCAGACATGGGGGAGTAAATATTTATCAAAACCTTGCGTTTTCATATATGCTGAAGGGGCGTGGCCTGGCCTCAAAGTTAGGCATCTCGCCATGAAAAACGAAACACTAATAGCACCTACACGAAAACTGTCTAATACATCAAACCTTCAGTGATTGACCCACAACCGGTCCCCTACAATACTGAATGGTCAAATCATGACATTAATTAAGCCACGCCCCCTCACAACAGGAAGTGTACAGTTGTACATTGAAGGTCCCGATCGGACACCTGTTGACTAATCAGCATGACGGTCTGTCCAGTGACCAAAGACATGTTGCTGTAACAAGCTTTCCAACACTGACCGTTTTGGGTGGAGCATGTGGGCGTGGCAACGTGGCGAATCAGACGTAACGCCGTCACAAACGAAACACTAATAGCACCTACACGAAAACTGTCTAATACATCAAACCTTCAGTGATTGACCCACATCCGGTCCCTTGCAATACTGAATGGTCAAATCATGACATTAATTAAGCCACGCCCCCTCACAACAGGAAGTGTACAGTTGTACATTGAACGTCCCGATCGGACACCTGTTACCTAATCAGCGTGACGGTCTGTCCAGTGACCGAAGACATGTTGCTGTAACAAGCTTTCCAACACTGACCGTTTTGGGTGGAGCATGTGGGCGTGGTTATGTGGCGAATCAGACGTAACGCCGTCACAATACGTTTGGCCTTTTGGGAGCTTTATCATATCCCAAAACTCACCAAATTTGGCAGACTCGTCAGGACTGGTGAAAAATTACATATTTTGGGGGCGTGGCCAAAATTGCAACAGAAACGGCTCAAGAGCGCCACCTAGAATATTTCAAATTACCCTCCGCATTGGCCTTAGTTTCACGTAGGATCATGAAATTTGGTACACTTGTCCAATTCATCAAGGCGCACAGAAAACCCTCTGGCACCAACGTTGTACGATGAAAGGAAAGGCGACCTTTTCGGCCATTTTTATCCCATTGAAAATGAATGGAGCTAAAATGAAATAGCATTTTGGGGGCTTTTTCATATCCCAAAACTCACCAAAATTGGCAGACTCGTCAGGACTGGTGAACGATTACATATTTTGGGGACGTGGCCAAAATTTCAAAAGAAACGGCTCAAGAGCGCCACCTAGAAAATTTCAAACTACCCTCCGCATTGGCCTTAGTTTCACGTAGGATCATGAAATTTGGTACACTTGTCCAATTCACCAAGACGCACAGAAAACCCACTGGCGTCAACGTTGTACGATAAATGGGAAGGCGGCCATTTTGGAATGTGGACCAAATTGGGTGCGTGCATTGGGTGCCAAACGGGTACGGGAAAGGCACGAGAGTGTTTCAGGGTGGACCAGCTGGACTTCCCGCGGTCGCCGCGAGAAGGGCGGAGCGGCGCTAAGGCATTCACACGTGCATTTTCGCAGGAAATGCGGTTTTTCTAGTTGTGTGAATGCCAACAAGGCATTCACACTATAGAGATTGTGTTTATATTTGTGTGAATGCCAACAAGGCATTCACACTATAGAGATTGTGTTTATATTTATTGTGTGAATGCCAACAAGGCATTCACACTATAGAGATTGTGTTTATATTTATTGTGTGAATGCCAACAAGGCATTCACACTATAGAGATTGTGTTTATATTTATTATTATTATTATTCTTATATGTTACTATCTTCCGTCCGTACGTTTTTTGGCGTCCTACTCCTCCTACAGTTTTTGTGCCAATTCAACAAATCATATATCAAAATGTTCAGCTCGCTCAGGACAATCCAGCTATGAGTTTTGGTAATGCTGCAACTTTCGCTTTTTGAAATATTAAGCCTTTTCGGCCATTTTTTTCCCATTGAAAATGAATGGAGCTAAAATGAATTGGCCTTTTGGGGGCTTTATCATATCCTAAATCTCACCAAATTTGGCAGACTCATCATTCAGACATGGGGCAGTAATAAATGATCAACAGCTCGCGTTTTCATATATGCTGAAGGGGCGTGGCCTGGCCTCAAAGTTAGGCATCTCGCCATGAAAAACGAAACACTAATAGCACCTACACAAAAACTGTCTAATACATCAAACCTTCAGTGATTGACCCACATCTGGTCCCCTGCAATACTGAATGGTCAAATCATGACATTAATTAAGCCACGCCCCCTCACAACAGGAAGTGTACAGTTGTACATTGAACGTCCCGATCGGACACCTGTTACCTAATCAGCGTGACGGTCTGTCCAGTGACCAAAGACATGCTGCTGTTACAAGCTTTCCAACACTGACCATTTTGGGTGGAGCTTGTGGGCGTGGCGATGTGGCGAATCGGACGTAACGCCGTCACAAACGAAACACTAATAGCACCTACACGAAAACTGTCTAATACATCAAACCTTCAGTGATTGACCCACATCCCGTCCCCTGCAATACTGAACGGTCAAATCATGACATTAATTAAGCCACGCCCCCTCACAACAGGAAGTGTACAGTTGTACATTGAACGTCCCGATCGGACACCTGTTACCTAATCAGCGTGACGGTCTGTCCAGTGACCGAAGACATGTTGCTGTAACAAGCTTTCCACGACTGGTTGTTTTGGGTGGAGCATGTAGGCGTGGCGATGTGGCGAATCAGACGTAACGCCGTCACAATACGTTTGGCCTTTTGGGAGCTTTATCATATCCCAAAACTCACCAAATTTGGCAGACTCGTCAGGACTGGTGAAAAATTACATATTTTGGGGGCGTGGCCAAAATTGCAACAGAAACGGCTCAAGAGCGCCACCTAGAATATTTCAAACTACCCTCCGCATTGGCCTTAGTTTCACGTAGGATCATGAAATTTGGTACACTTGTCCAATTCACCAAGACGCACAGAAAACCCTCTGGCATCAACGTTGTACGATAAATGGGAAGGCGGCCATTTTGGAATGTGGACCAAATCGGGTGCGTGCATTGGGTGCCGGACGGGTACGGGAAAGGCACGAGAGCGTTTCGGGGTGGACTAGCTCGACTTCCCGCGGTCGTCGCGAGAAGGGCGGAGCGGCGCTAAGGCATTCACACGTGCATTTTCGTAGGAAATGCGGTTTTTCTAGTTCTTTATAGATGTTACTATCTTCCATCCGTACGTTTTTTGGCGTCCTACTCCTCCTAGAGTATTTGTGCCATTTCAACGATTCATATATCAAAATGTTCAGCTCGCTCAGGACAATCCAGCTATGACTTTTGGTAATGCTGCAACTTTCGCTTTTTGAAATATTAAGCCTTTTCGGCCATTTTTTTTCCATTGAAAATGAATGGGGCTAAAATGAAAAGGCCTTTTGGAGGATTTATCATATCCTAAATCTCACCAAATTTGGCAGACTCATCACTCAGACATGGGGGAGTAAAAAATGATCAACATCTCGCGTTTTCATATATGGTGAAGGGGCGTGGCCTGGCCTCAAAGTTAGGTATCTCGCCGTGAAAAACGAAACACTAATAGCACCTACACGAAAACCGTCTAATACATCAAACCTTCAGTGATTGACCCACAACCGGTCCCCTACAATACTGAATGGTCAAATCATGACATTAATTAAGCCACGCCCCCTCACAACAGGAAGTGTACAGTTATACATTGAACGTCCCGATCGGACACCTGTTACCTAATCAGCGGGACGGTCTGTCCAGTGACCGAAGACATGTTGCTGTAACAAGCTTTCCAACACTGACCGTTTTGGGTGGAGCATGTGGGCGTGGCGATGTGGCGAATCAGCCGTCACGCCGTCACAAACGAAACACTAATAGCACCTACACGAAAACAGTCTAATACATCAAACCTTCAGTGATTGACCCACATCCGGTCCCCTGCAATACTGAATGGTCAAATCATGACAATAATTAAGCCACGCCCCCTCACAACAGGAAGTGTACAGTTGTACATTGAACATCCCGATCGGACACCTGTTACCTAATCAGCGTGACGGTCTGTCCAGTGACCGAAGACATGTTGCTGTAACAAGCTTTCCACGACTGGTTGTTTTGGGTGGAGCATGTGGGCGTGGCGATGTGGCGAATCAGACGCAACGCCGTCACAATACGTTTGGCCTTTTGGGGGCTTTGTCATATCCCAAAACTCACAAAAATTGGCAGACTCATCAGGACTGGTGAACGATTACATATTTTGGGGGCGTGGCCAAAATTGCAACAGAAAGGGCTCAAGAGCGCCACCTAGAAAATTTCAAACTACCCTCCGCATTGGCCTTAGTTTCACGTAGGATCATGAAATTTGGTACACTTGTCCAATTCACCAAGACGCACAGAAAACCCTCTGGCATCAACGTTGTACGATAAATGGGAAGGCGGCCATTTTGGAATGTGGACCAAATCGGGTGCACGCATTGGGTGCCGAACGGGTACGGGAAAGGCACGAGAGTGTTTCAGGGTGGACCAGCTCGACTTCCCGCGGTCGCCGCGAGAAGGGCGGAGCGGCGCTAAGGCATTCACACGTGCATTTTCGTAGGAAATGCGGTTTTTCTAGTTATTTTGTGTGAATGCCAACAAGGCATTCACACTATAGAGATTGTGTTTATATTTATTGTGTGAATGCCAACAAGGCATTCACACTATAGAGATTGTGTTTATATTTATTATAGTTACTATCTTCCGTCCGTACGTTTTTTGGCACGCTACTCCTCCTAGAGTATTTGTGCCATTTCAACGATTCATATATCAAAATGTTCAGCTCGTTCAGGACAATCCAGCTATGACTTTTGGTAATGCTGCAAGTTGCGCTTTTTGAAATATTAAGCCTTTTCGGCCATTTTTTTCCCATTGAAAATGAATGGAGCTAAAATGAAATGGTCTTTTGGGGGCTTTATCATACCCTAAAACTCACCAAATTTGGCAGACTCATCACTCAGACATGCAGGAGTAACAAATGATCAAAACCTCGCATTTTCATATATGCTGAAGGGGCGTGGCCTGGCCTCAAAGTTAGGCATCTCGCCATGAAAAACGAAACACTAATAGCACCTACACGAAAACCGTCTAATACATCAAACCTTCAGTGATTGACCCACAACCACTCCCCTGCAATACTGAATGGTCAAATCATGACATTAATTAAGCCACGCCCCCTCACAACAGGAAGTGTACAGTTATACATTGAACGTCCCGATCGGACACCTGTTACCTAATCAGCGGGACGGTCTGTCCAGTGACCGAAGACATGTTGCTGTAACAAGCTTTCCAACACTGACCGTTTTGGGTGGAGCATGTGGGCGTGGCGATGTGGCGAATCAGCCGTCACGCCGTCACAAACGAAACACTAATAGCACCTACACGAAAACAGTCTAATACATCAAACCTTCAGTGATTGACCCACATCCGGTCCCCTGCAATACTGAATGGTCAAATCATGACAATAATTAAGCCACGCCCCCTCACAACAGGAAGTGTACAGTTGTACATTGAACATCCCGATCGGACACCTGTTACCTAATCAGCGTGACGGTCTGTCCAGTGACCGAAGACATGTTGCTGTAACAAGCTTTCCACGACTGGTTGTTTTGGGTGGAGCATGTGGGCGTGGCGATGTGGCGAATCAGACGTAACGCCGTCACAATACGTTTGGCCTTTTGGGAGCTTTATCATATCCCAAAACTCACCAAATTTGGCAGACTCGTCAGGACTGGTGAACGATTACATATTTTGGGGGCGTGGCCAAAATTGCAACAGAAAGGGCTCAAGAGCGCCACCTAGAATATTTCAAACTACCCTCCGCATTGGCCTTAGTTTCACGTAGGATCATGAAATTTGGTACACTTGTCCAATTCACCAAGACGCACAGAATCACTGTCATCAGAATCACTATAGAGATTGTGTTTATATTTGTGTGAATGCCAACAAGGCATTCACACTATAGAGATTGTGTTTATATTTGTGTGAATGCCAACAAGGCATTCACACTATAGAGATTGTGTTTATATTTATTATTCTCGCATGTTACTATCTTCCGTCCGTACGTTTTTTGGCACGCTACTCCTCCTAGAGTTTTTGTGCCATTTCAACAATTCATATATCAAAATGTTCAGCTCGTTCAGGACAATCCAGCTATGACTTTTGGTAATGCTGCAACTTTCGCTTTTTGAATTATTAAGCCTTTTCGGCCATTTTTTCCCCATTGAAAATGAATGGAGCTAAAATGAAATGGCCTTTTGGAGGATTTATCATATCCTAAATCTCATCAAATTTGGCAGACTCATCACTCAGACATGGGGGAGTAAAAAATGATCAAAATCTCACGTTTTCATATATGCTAAAGGGGCGTGGCCTGGCCTCAAAGTTAGGTATCTCGCCATGAAAAACGAAACACTAATAGCACCTACACGAAAACTGTCTAATACATCAAACCTTCAGTGATTGACCCACAAGCAGTCCCCTATAATACTGAATGGTCAAATCATGACATTAATTAAGCCACGCCCCCTCACAACAGGAAGTGTACAGTTGTACATTGAACGTCCCGATCGGACACCTGTTACCTAATCAGCGTGACAGTCTGTCCAGCGACCAAAGACATGGTGCTGTAACAAGGTTTCCAACACTGACCGTTTTGGGTGGAGCATGTGGGCGTGGCAATGTGGCGAATCAGACGTAACGCCGTCACAAACGAAACACTAATAGCACCTACACGAAAACTGACTAATACATCAAACCTTCAATGATTGACCCACATCCGGTCCCTTGCAATACTGAATGGTCAAATCATGACAATAATTAAGCCACGCCCCCTCACAACAGGAAGTGTACAGTTGTACATTGAAGCTCCCGATCGGACACCTGTTACCTAATCAGCATGACGGTCTGTCCAGTGACCAAAGACATGTTGCCATAACAAGCTTTCCAACACTGACCGTTTTGGGTGGAGCATGTGGGCGTGGCGATGTGGCGAATCAGACGTAACGCCGTCACAATACGTTTGGCCTTTTGGGAGCTTTATCATATCCCAAAACTCACCAAATTTGGCAGACTCATCAGGACTGGTGAACGATTACATATTTTGGGGGCGTGGCCAAAATTTCAAAAGAAACGGCTCAAGAGCGCCACCTAGAAAATTTAAAACTACCCTCCGCATTGGCCTTAGTTTCACGTAGGATCATGAAATTTGGTACACTTGTCCAATTCACCAAGACGCACAGAAAACCCTCTGGCGTCAACGTTGTACGATAAATGGGAAGGCGGCCATTTTGGAATGTGGACCAAATCGGGTGCACGCATTGGGTGCCGAACGGGTACGGGAAAGGCACGAGAGTGTTTCAGGGTGGACCAGCTCGACTTCCCGCGGTCGCCGCGAGAAGGGCGGAGCGGCGCTAAGGCATTCACACGTGCATTTTCGTAGGAAATGCGGTTTTTCTAGTTGTGTGAATGCCAACAAGGCATTCACACTATAGAGATTGTGTTTATATTTGTGTGAATGCCAACAAGGCATTCACACTATAGAGATTGTGTTTATATTTGTGTGAATGCCAACAAGGCATTCACACTATAGAGATTGTGTTTATATTTATTATAGTTACTATCTTCCGTCCGTACGTTTTTTGGCACGCTACTCCTCCTAGAGTATTTGTGCCATTTCAACGATT
>JBBPBX010068095.1:2368-19231 GCA_038048925.1 Garcialebias charrua | reverse complement strand
TCCAAGTCATAACTCGAATAAAAAAAAGTGGTGTCATCAGCAAAAAGGACACAATTGAGAATACCAGACACATCCATCAGATCATTGATACATAAAATAAACAACTTCGGTCCCAATACAGAGCCCTGTGGCACTCCACATGAAACACTACAGAGTCCAGATCTTAAATAATCTATTTGTACAAATTGTTTTCTGTCATGCAAATAGCTACGTATCCACTGCAAAGCAGGTCCTCTGATACCATATTTATCCAATTTTCCAAGTAGAATAGTATGGTCAATTGTATCAAACGCCTTTTTTAGATCAACAAACACACTAACACAATATGGTTTTTGATCCACTGCTGCAGTTACATATTCCGTCAACTCCATAAGAACTATGGAAGTTGATTTATTTGATCTGAACCCATATTGACTGTTACTTAAAATGTTATGTTTATCTAGAAAAAGGTCAAATCTAAATACAAATAAGTTTTCTAAAATGTTTGAGAATTGTGGCAGCAATGAAATAGGTCTGTAGTTGTTGTATAGACACCTGTCACCATTCTTAAAAAGAGGAACCACCTTAGCTATTTTCATTCTGTTCGGAAATATTCCAGATGAAAATGACAAATTACAAATATATGTGAATGGCTCGATAACATAACTTATGATTTCTTTTATAACCATCATGTCCATATCTTCACAGTCTTTTGATCTTATATAAGCAATTTTTTTGACTACCGGTACCATCAGTATTTCTTCCTTGTCGGTTCCCTTTAGAAACATGCTATTTACACTACTATTAATGGAATGACCTGTATTTGTGTCCAATTTTGGTATTTTTGCAGCAAGGTTAGATCCAACTTTCACAAAAGAATTGTTAAATCCATTTGCGATTTCACTTTCATCGTGGATTTCCACATTGTTTTCAACAAAACATTTCTTACATCCTGGAGACACTCCGTTGTTCTCCTACACTTACATTACCAAAACCTCTCTTTACTTGAGACATTTTATATATCCTTGCATACTATGAAAGTATTATGACTTTAGAAAGTGGCAGCTCAGCTAAAATGTATTTACAGGGCGGTCTGGTCCAATGTGACTTGGTGGACAAGCCCCCCTAGTGGTCTGTATACTGTACTTTTTTTGTTGTTGTTTTTAACACATCTCATTTTCAGTTGTTTTGGTGTTTTTGGTATTTGCAGCATGTTTTTTTTTTTGATTGTGTGTTTCTTCATTTATTTTCTGTGATTGAAGATTTATTTTTTCTGTTGCATTTGTTTTTTTGTTTAAGAGTTAGGATTATTCATGTGTTTGCAGCACGTTTTAACTGTTTGCTGTGCATTTAGGTGTGTGTAGCTTGTTTGCACCGGTCGTCCACCGTTGAGACGGAACTCCTTAGTGACTGACCATGAAAGATGTACCTCTTCTG
Organism: Garcialebias charrua; assembly: GCA_038048925.1. Lineage (NCBI taxonomy): Eukaryota > Metazoa > Chordata > Actinopteri > Cyprinodontiformes > Rivulidae > Garcialebias > Garcialebias charrua. The sequence goes on along the minus strand of JBBPBX010068095.1, from coordinate 17,815 downwards.
GTGTAAGTTGAACTAGATTTTTACAGAAGCTCTCATATTAAAAATCAAAGCACCACCTAGTGGTCAAATATAAAAATCTAACGTTTGGTAATAAAGGTACAAAGAAAAAACATTACTGAAAGGAATGCATTATTTTATATGATTAAAAAAAGACAAAACAAAGATTATTATTCAGTTAAACTGCTTTTCTCTGATGTGGATCATCCCCATGTGTCTGTTTAAAGATGACTTACGTCCAAACCTTTGTCCACAAAGATCACAAGCAAATGCTTTCTGTCCTGTGTGAACTATCATGTGTGTGTTTAAATGTGACTTGCATCCAAACTTTTGTCCACAAAGATCACAAGCAAATGCTTTCTGTCCTGTGTGAACTATCATGTGTCTGTTTAAATGTGACTTCCGTCCAAACCTTTGTCCACAAAGATCACAAGCAAATGCTTTCTGTCCTGTGTGAACTATCATGTGTTTGTTTAAATCTGACTTGCATCCAAACCTGTGTCCACAAAGATCACAAGCAAATGCTTTCTGTCCTGTGTGAACTATCATGTGTGAGTTTAAAGTTGACTTCCGTCCAAACCTTTGTCCACAAAGATCACAAACAAATGCTTTCTGTCCTGTGTGAACTATCATGTGTCTGTTTAAATGTGACTTCCGTCCAAACTTTTGTCCACAAAGATCACAAGCAAATGCTTTCTGTCCTGTGTGAACTATCATGTGTTTGTTTAGATTATCCTTTCTGTTAAATCTTTTTCCACAGTCTTTACAACTAAATGAGGTCTGTCTTGACTGTCTTTTCTCGACTGAGCCTCCAGTTTTCTTCACTTCAACACATTCCTTGACAACCAAACAACTTGAAGACATCACTGACTGACTTGTCTTGTGAAATTGTTTCCCGTGCTCAGTGAAGCTGCAAGATTTGTTGACAGTGTTTACGCCTGACTCAGGAGCTCTGCTCTTCTTCCAGTCTTTGTCACCGTCTTCAGGTTCTGACCCAGAGTCTGATAAGTCTTTTAGCTGAGAGTCAGAGTCATTCACATCATCACCTTCATCATCCTCACTGACTTCAGTCTCTGAAGAGCTGCAATCATCTCCATAAGTATTTAGATCTGGGTTCCTGGTAGTCTCTGCTCCTCCACAGTCCTCTCCACCAGTTGATGCTTTCATCTGGTCAGCTGAACTGCTGGTTGGAAGATCTTCCTCTTTTACTTGGTGCTGATGAAGCTGTAAAAATAGATGTTTCTCTTCATCTTCCTCACTCTTCAAAGGAACAGCAGTGAATGCAAACCCGGGGTCATCAGTCTCTGTTTTCACACAAAACTGCTCTCCCTCTTGACTGGTCCACAGTTCCTCATCTTCCTCCTTTATGTTGAGGGTCTCTGGATCCGGTTGATCCATCCCAAGCATCTGTACTTCAGGAGCTTCTTTAATCAGAACCATCTGCTGAACATCTGCAGGGACCACAGAAAACGTGAACATCAGGCACAATTATAACTTTAAATTCACAAATACAGGTAGCCCCCGACTTACGAGCGCTCTGACCTACGAGCGTCCGGACTTACGAGCTGGCGAACGAGCAGTAAATTTGTAAAAAATACAGCACTTTTTTGTGTTTTTAGATGAAAGTGTGTTAGCTAACCGTTTGGAAACACGTTTCCGACCATGTTTATGAACTAATATGAACGTTTTTGATGAAAAACGAGTGTTCGTAGTAGCGCTAGCATAAATGTTCTAACTTACGAGCGAAAATCCGGACTTACGAGAACACGTGCTTCGTGTTCCAACTTACGAATTTTCGTGTTACGAGCAACTCGCAGGAACAGAACTCGCTCGTAAGTCGGGGACTACCTGTACAGCGATGCTTGAAAGTTTGTGAAGCCTTTAAAACTTTATAAATGTCTGCATAAAAATGACCTAAAACATCATCAGATTTTCACACAAGTCCTAAAAGTAGATAAAGAGAACCTAGTTAAACAAATGAGACAGAATATTATACTTGGTCATTTATCGAGGAAAATTATCCAATATGCTGGTGAAGATTCTCAGTCATCCAGGACATGATAAAATCAAAAAGGCGTTCAATACAAGATCAACTGGACTTTATTTGTTGCAGAAAACGTTTCGAATCAGTGAATTGAAAAAGCCTCCTGGATAGGAGTCGAAACGTTTTCTGCAACAAATAAAGTCCAGTTGATCTTGTATTGAACGCCTTTTTGAAAATGATCCAATATTACATGATTTTTCCTGAGATTTGTCAAGCTGTTTTATCAGTAATGCACAAAAATTAATTAAATATTGACGAGAGCATGTACTTCCGGTTCCGGCGAGCTGACGAACAGCTGCTCCCTCTGGTCTCTCTGTAGTCTTTATCATCAAACTGACCCGTTTTTTTGAATTGGACTAAAGTTGGTCCACCTTCCAACTGACTCAGAGAGCCGAACTGGACCGTCCCAAAAAAAATAAAAAATAAAAAAAAATTCCGGCCCAGGACCGACCGCTACACTCCACCGGTCATTCTGAGTGCATCTTGCAAGCCAGGTGAGTCCTCGAGCTGGGGAGCCGTCCCACGAAGCCCCAGTGTTTCTTTGCCACTCTCACTGGATCCAAACTGAACTTCCCATCTGGATCTGTGGTTCTCCTGGTTCAAACAAGATTTGCAGGGAAGTTTTATGCTGACTTTTCTGCTGCCCTTTGTTTGTTTGAATTGGCCTCGTGGCGTGGGGGGAAGTGTACCTGGTCGAACCTGTGTTCCAGGACCAGAACTGAACCAAGTTGGCTGTGGGGGACTTCGTTCTACATTAAAGCCGGTCTCACCACCGTGGGAACTGCTGCTCTCACCTGGAGTCACTGGAGGTGACGCACAGCTGCTTTGAAGTGCTGCTGAAACTGAACGGGAGCAGAGATGGGCAGTGACGACTTCAGCCTCTTCGTGGGAAGGTGGCCTTTCATGCTATGGTGATCGGACGAGCAGAGTGACGTGAAGCGCGGAGTGGCTGCAGCTGCGCTGTTTTGGTGCTTGTTTTCCCGCTGCTGCTCCCTGCTGACCTGAAACAGGCTTGGACCATGCCTTTAATTTCAGGAGGATCTTCTGGCAGTTCACTCTACTATCCATCCATCTATCCATCCATTTTCTTCCGCTTATCCGGGGTCGGGTCGCGGGGGTAGCAGCCTAAGTACTGCCTAAGAGTTCACTCTACTATTTGCTACAAATTATTTGTTTCTATTCGTTGATTATGGGTCCAGCTTCTGTTCCCCATGGCCACATCCATTCTTATTCACAAGGGGGCTGGGGCCCCCCTCAGCCCAATTCAAACTGTAGTTGGGCCTCCACAACGGATTTGTTTGCCCATTTAACTTGTGACGCTTTATGGTCTGAGACTTTTCTGCACCATTCATATTATTGCCATTATTTTCAGATCTCAGACTATCTGGAATCACTGAATCTTATTAACACATCTGGATCTGCCCATCACTGCAACTTTCACTGTTTTTAGGTTCTGAATGATCGTGTCTTCATTAATGTTTCTCATGGTTCAATTATGGGGGCTAAATGTCACACTGTTAACTCCTGTAATTACACATCAGTGACAAAGAAGTCAAGAAAATGTCTGATAATAATGTTATTGATCTCAGGGATTCAGCCCCCCCCCCCCACTAACTATAGTACACCAAATGACTTTAAAAATAAGTCTGGTCTTCGTTTCCTGCATGTAAACACTCGTAGCCTTCTAAAAAAACTTGATTACTTGAAAATTCAGGTCAGTTCTTCTGGGGCAGATGTGATCTTCATCTCTGAAACTTGGCTCAACAAATCTGTTCTGAATAATGATCTGGTAATCAATGGGTTTAAGATCTATCGATGTGATAGTGAAAAAAAGGGGGGGGGTGGAGTCGCTATCTACATCAGAGATTCTTTGGCTGCCAGTATTGCGTCTAAAAAAACAATCCCAAACCAGTTTGAGGCTTTAGATGTGAACATCCCTTTGAAAGGAGGTCAGATCTTATCTGTAGTGGACTGTTATCGTCCCCCCTCCGCAACACCCGAGGCTCTGTCCTCCCTGACAGAATTCATAGGAAATTTAAAATACAATGACATTTTGGTGGCAGGAGATTTCAACACTAGCCGTGTTTCCATCAAGGTTTCTAGATGCGCATTTTGAAGTATTGCAGCAGAAAAGGTGAATGGAAACGGCAAGATTCGAAGTTACCTCCTCAAATTCGCCAAAAAGTTGATACGCTCGCTTGAGGTGGTTTTTGGGTTTATCGAAAGAGAGCTGATGCGCAAAACGACAGATGGAAACAGATTTGCCGACTCAGTTCTGCCGTAGCGAACATTCACGTCACGTGACTTCATCTCCGGACAACATGTAACATCGCTAAAACTAGTTGGCATGACAGAATAAATACAACTTGCCCGATAGCAACACATACCTGAAATATTCTCTCCATTTTGCCGAGATGTGTGGTCGGGTCCTATTTTCAACCGCTACTTCGTTTACTGTAGACATGCGTAACGCTGACGTCTGACGTAATGACGCTGACATCTGACATAATGCCACTTTGCGTGGCCTGGTAGATGCGCTTCAAGCCAGTTGATGGAAACACTTCTGCTTCGCATTAATTTTTATTTACATTTTTGCAAATTTTCAAAAATTCACTCAAAATTCGAAATGAAAATAGATGGAAACACGGTTATTGACTGGGATAAGTCGACCCACCTCTGTGATAAATTCAAGGAATGTTGCCTATCTCTCAATCTAACCCAACTCTAACTCTCCCACTAGACCAAACAAAAATTGTCCTGAAGAATCTTCCATCTTAGATCTGTTTCTAACAAATGTGCCTCACAAATTCCCTGGTACAGGTGTATTTGCTAACATTTCTAAGTGATCACTGTGTGATAACAGCTCTTAGAACGATTAAACTTCCTCCTTCTAAGCCCAGAATAATTCAAAAAAGGGATTTGAAACATTTTTGTGAACAGTCATTCCTCTGGGATCTATCCCACTTTGATTGACAACATATTCTTTTAATCAATGACGTGACGCTCACCGAAGAGGTATCACAGCTATCCGGGGATAATAGAAAAATTAAAGAATCTATACTGGAGATACAATCCCGGAGCATGCGGGAAAACATGGTCTTCTCTGGAATCTCAGAGAAAACAGATGAAGACGTTGAAACCTCGGTTCGGGCCTTCATGCAGACTCAGCTGAAGTTGACGAGTGACGTGGTTAATTCCATCACTTTTCACAGAGTTCACCGCCTCGGAGGTAAGAAAGCTGGGGACACTAGGCCGCGGCCGATTGTAGCCAGATTTGAACACTATAAACAAAAAATGCAGGTAAAAAGCCGAGGTAGGGAACTACGTGACACCAATTTCAGTATGAATGATCAATTCCCTGCAGAGATTTTAAGCAGAAGGCGCGTTCTGTTCCCGATTAGGAAACAAAATTTAAATGAAGGTAGAAGAGCTGCAATCTCGGTGGACAAACTGTACATCAATGGTCAGCTGTTCAGAGACCCAGAGATTACTCCATGGCTATATTAGTCATCATTAAGGTAAGAATGATTTTCAGTTACTATTAATAATTAATATTATTAGCTAGATATCATTATTACTTACCAGATAAATGTAATTTTTTTCAGCACAGCTCGATTGGTGGGTTACACAGACTGGTGGTACACGGTGGCATGGCAATTAATGTGGTAGGAGGGTTCTTTTTTTATTTTTTCTTCTATCTGTCATCTTTTAGTGTTCAGTATGATTTCACTTTCTTTTCTTGTCTGTATTTTTCTAACTCAACATTTGTTAATACACAAACACAAGGACTTATATACACTCGTATCTGCTTACACAAATACATGATAAAGGTATACATCACTGATTTATCGTTAAAAACAACACTTAGAATATTACTTAATGATATATAGTCAAACATCAAGGATTATGTGTTTACCTGGGTGTTTTATTATCTTCTATATCTGTGATAATGGTTGTGGTTTATCTATATTTTCACAGACACAAGTATGGGCACTTTAAGATTTGTCACATGGAATATTAATGGAGCCGGTAGCCAAGATAAAAAATATAGAATTTTTAACAAGATTAAAAGATTAAAGGCAGATGTTGTATTACTCCAAGAAATTCATAAATTGGCCTCAACTGTGGTTGAGCTAAAATCTTCAGAGTTTCCTAATGTATTCTCAGCCTGTTATAATTCAAGACAAAGAGGGGTGGCAATTTTAATACATAAAAATGTTGACTTCACAGTATTAGATCAATTTATAGATCCGAACGGTAGATATATAATATTAAAGTTATCTATATTTAGACAAAATTATTGTATTGTTAGCATATATGGACCGAATGTAGACGACGCTGCTTTTTTTCATGATTTTTTTTCCAATCTATCAAATCACATGGATTCCTCACTGGTGATGGGAGGTGATCTCAACTTTGGTTTAGATGACAAGATAGACAGACTGAATGCAGCGGGAACTCAACGCAGTTGGCAATCTATAAATATAGTTAAACAGTATATGAACGATTATGGACTTTGCGATGCATGGCGTTCTTTTCACCCTGATAGCAAAGAATATTCTTTCTTTTCACATGTGCATCACTCATATTCTCGTTTAGATTATTTTATAGTAAGCAATTCATTGATGGCAAACATTTCAGACACTGAGATACACCCTATTGCTATCAGCGATCATGCACCAGTTACTGTAAATATAGATTATAAAAGAATAACAACAAAAAATACAAGTTGGAGATTAAATACATCACTACTTCAAGAAGAAGAATTTTTGCAATATTTTAAAAAAGAATGGGCATCGTATTTAGAGTTTAATGACTTGCCAGGAACTTCAGCATGTACACTTTGGGAGGCTGGGAAAACAGTCATGAGAGGTAAAATAATATCCTATTCAACAAATAAAAAGAAAAAAGAAAATAAACGTATTGAGGAATTAGAGAAATCCATTAAACTATTAGAAGGTCTACAAGGAGAGGAAACACAGCAAAAGCTACGCAAATTAAAATTAGAACTAAATGAATATATTGATAAGAAAAATAAATTCTTGATACAAAGACTTAGATTAGATAATTTTGAGTACGGTAATAAATCAGGTAGCTTTTTAGCTAATCAACTCAAATTAAACAAAGAAAAAACATCTATTTATGGTATTAAAGATAAAGATGGAAATATAATTCATGATGAGGGAAAAGTAAACAATATTTTTAAAGATTTCTATAAAACTCTTTACACTGTGAAAACTTATTGCAGAAGAACTTGTTGAAAAACAGCTGAAATTAGCTAAAAAACATGCTGAAACATACGGTAGTTGAAATGCAGGCAAGTGTAAATCAGCAGGAGAAAACAGAAAAAAAATTGAAATGAGTGCAAACAATGTGGGATCAGCTGACAAAGCTAATATTTGCATAAAACAGCTAAATAGTAGCTGAAATAATTGAATTAGGCTGAAAATAGAGATTAACACAAAAACTTGAATTGATCTGAAAACAGCTGAAATTAGGAGGAAATTAGGAAGAAATTAGCTAAACTATGCTAAAAGAAAAAGCTAGCTGAAAAGGTATAACTTGCCTAACTTGGCATAAGAAAGCAGAAAGAACACATTTGTCCAATTGGCTGCAAGAAGCAGAAATTAGCACAAAAATGTGGAAATTACCTGACAAAAGCTTAAATTAGCACAAAACCCGCTGAAAAGTAGCTAAAAATGCAGGAAGAAGCTTATGTGTAGTGGCAGGGCTTCCGACTTGGGACCCGAAGGACGCGGGTTCGCGCCCCGGCCACTACACACCTTGGGGTGTCTATGAGTGCACACCTAATTCTCCAGCTCCCCGGGCGCTTTCTGGCTGCTCACTGCACCACCTGGTGGTGGTTGGGTTAAATGCAGAGACGAATTTCGTCTGTGTATGGGAAACATACACAGATGACAGAAAAGGACATTATTATTATTATTATTATTATTATTATTATTATATTACCAGAAGAAAGAGGAGAGAGAAGAAATAAGCTGAAGGGAGCAAGCTGAAATTAGCAGAAATAATTTAATTAGGCTGAAAACAACAGAAATTAACACAAAAACTTGAATTGATCTGAAAACAGCTGAAATTAGCTAAACTATGCTAAAAAGCTATAGCTGAAAATGTGTAACTTGCTTAACTTGGCATAAGAAAGCAGAAAGAACACATTTGTGGCTGAAAGAAGCTAAACTGAGCACAAAAATGTGGAAATTACCTGACAAAAGCTTAAATTAGCACAAAACCCGCAGAAAAGTAGCTAAAAAAGCAGGAAGACGCTTACCGTATTTTCCGGTGTATAGGTCGCACCTTTTTATGGTTCTTTCAAGGCCTGCGACCTATACTCAGGTGCGACATGGCTTGTTATCGCTTTCGGTGAAACACGTTTTTAAATCCAGCTTATTTCACAATCACGTTCATTTATTAAGGAAAAGTTCAGCTCAGACATATATTTGCTATAATTTCTATCAAACAAATAATTATTTTTAAGTGTTAATCTTCTTAAAAGCCTTGCTGTGTGCTCCTGTTGCAGACATTTGCAGCAGAGCTAAACGTAGGTGCGAACTATACACCAGTGCGACCTATCTAGGGATTTTTCCAATCTATTGGTGATAATTGGACAATGCGACCTATACCTTCTCCTATTCTGCTCCTGCTTCATGGAATATCTTACAAAAAGATCTGAAGCTCTCGACCTTGACTTCTCTAAATGGTTTTCAGAATCTGTTGGAATCCTGGCAAAAACCAATGCAGATTTGTTCCTGTCTTTGATTTTATACGTCTACCTTATAATGTTTTGCTAGTTTTTTGATACTTTGTTAAAAAAAAAAAAAAAAACTTTCTTTTGTTTTTTTCTCTCTTTTGTTTTCTATTGTTTATTGTTTGTTTGTTTATTGTTTAAGGAAATTCTATCACTGCTGTTCATTGTTCTTTAGTTTTAGCAGGTCGCTTTCGTAAATGAGCCCATGAGGTTCAAAAGATTTACCTGACTAAATAAAGGTTGAATGAATGAATGAATACACAGGTGCGACCTATACACCAGAAAATACTGTAAATTACTAGAAGAAAGAGGAGAGAGAACACATGTTTGTTGAATTAGGCTGAAAAAAGTTGAAATGGGTGCAACAAAAGTGGAATAGCTGAAAAATCTCAAATTAGAATAAAAACAGCTTAATAGTATAGCGGAAATAGCAAACAATGCTGAAACTTGCAGAAATAAGCTGAAAGGAGCAGAAAGAAGTTGGAAGGAGCACACAAATATAGTTAGCATCACAAAACAGCTGAAAAAAACAGCTGAAATTAGCTGAAAAAAGTTTGAATTTGCATAAGGAATCTGACAGAAGCTTAAATGTGAAAGGAGCAGTAAAAGGTTGCAAACAGATCTAAAGATCTGAAGGAGGTGAAATGAGCTCAATTCATTGTCTATGAGAAAAAAGTGGCAGAAAAGAATAAATATTTCAAAAAAGCTAACGTTGCACCTATACCAAAAGTCATAGTACTTTCTCCTAGAGGACCTGAACGTTATGATATATGATTTGTTGAAATGGCACAAAAACTGTGAAACGAGAAAGATGCTGAAAAATGTACGGAAGTAAAACGGATAAATATTCACATTAACTCACATTCATGAAGGGAGTGCACATGCTGTTTTTTATGCCGGAGTTTCAGACTAAAATCTTCTGATGATAAAAATTTACATTTTGATTTACTCAAACCTTGAAAATCACTCTATGTACAAGCTCATGCGATGCTGCAAGATCTCACACCAAGAGAACAAGTGTTGAGAATGACTCTCAGCTACTACCACATCCAACTATAGCTCAATATCTTTAAAACTGATCAGATCAGAGCCATTTTTGTGTTGGCCGAGTTTGATTAACCGTGAAGTCCATCTTAAAATGGATAAAGTGTAAAAGTTACAAGATGGCCTCCAACAAGAAGATGTGTTATGTTAAGTGAAGAGACAAGAGTTTTGAAGCATTCAGAACCCTTCACTCCTTCATGCTTATGAACTTGTTTACCGTATTTTCCGGCCTATAAGTCGCACCTTTTTGCCTACATTTCCAAGCCCTGTGACTTATAGGCCGGTGCGACTTATACGTGGATTTTTCGTTTTTTTCCACTTTGGTCAAAAAATGGTCACTTAATTTAACGGTTTTTAACCGTCAAAAGTGCATTTATCAAGAAAAGTTAAACTGAGACACACTTTACTGTAATGTCAGCTAACAAAAATATATTTTTTATGTGTTTATCTTTAAAGATCAAAGAGATGCAGGTCTGTTTGCTGCACTGCAGGTCTGTTGTTGCTGCGCGTGCTCGTTTTGTGCCGTGAGGTGCGACTTATAGGCCGGTGCGACTTATAGGGCGGAAAATACGGTAGTTGTCAAACAGAGTTGTTTCACTGGCCTTTGCTCATTTTTAGCCAGAGAAGGACTCAGGAGGTGTGCTCTGCATCTGACCAGAGGAAAAACATGGTCATGTTGTGCTCATGTTCATGTGGTGAACCCGAGCCTCCTCGTGTCGTATCTTTCCTACCTTGAAGCAGGTCTGTGCGGTCGGGGTTTGAGCAGTGGTGAGAAAATGACAGCGTCATCTCAGCATGGAAACGGGCAACGAACCAGGAGGGGTCTCTTTCTCAGTGGTCCTGGGGGTCAGAGGCAGGTTTGATTTAGGACATTCCCTGGAACTGAGGAATGAAACGAGGACACAGGAGTTCAAGCACAAGGTTCCTCTGTGTGTTTTTCACACCAAGTTTTAAACGTAAAGGCATTTGGAGCATAATTACTACAAAATGTGGCCACTTGTATGTCTGCTGAGCCACCGTGTCCGAGAATCATGTGACAACAGGATGTTATGAATTTTCAAAGAATTGGATTCATGTGACTGCTCCGTGCCGTGCCGCTCACGCACCAGCCACACATTTTTCTGTTTTCACCTCTGAACAGACGTGCCTTTCTGCGTTCGTCTTCAGCTGCTTGTTTTCCTTCAAGCGGAGTATGGCGGGGTCACGTCAGCAGATCTCCTCATGATAATTTCTCAGCAATGTGAATTCATTATAGTAGGATTCAACATGGGCCACACTGAACTGAGAGCTTTGTTTGCTGCTCGGAGTCCTTTCACCAGCCTGAGCATGGATTACTCATACTACAGGAAATAATCACGCCAGGGTCCATTAAGTGGGATGGCAGGACACCATATCAGCATTAATCTTCCACTTAGCAGAGCAGCCCCTGGAGGGAGAACAAGATGGAGGGGAGATGGGAAGGGAAAGCCGTTTACAACTCTACTACTACACTAACCATTTTGTCCCCAAGAAGTAAAAACGTTGGTTAAAACATTTTCTGTGATCTTGGGATTTATTTCTGTTTAAACACCAATAAATCACAGTAACTTGCATGTTGTTGTTGTTTTTTTCATTATGTTCCATAAAAGAAACTTTGTAGCTTCTGCTGCAAGGAGATTGGTCATCCATATTTTAATTGTTTTATACAAAAGAATCCATCCATCCATTATCTTTACCTGCTCATTCCTTTTTGGGTCACAGGGGTCATTGGTACCCATGTCCAGCAGTCACTATGCGAGAGGCAGGGGACTCCCTGGACAGGTCCAAGTCCACCACAGGGACACATGGACAAACAAGACTAACAGCCATTCACTCTCTCACTCACACCTAAGGACAATTTAAAGTTGCCATTCAGCCTAACATGTTTTTGGTCTGTGGGAGGAAACCGTAGTACCCGCAGAAAACCCACGCATGCACGGAGAGAATCAGAATCAGAATAAGCTTTATTATCATGCGATAAACAAAGCTTTTCCTTAGTTTACACATTTCCCAGGAGAAATTGATACGTCGGCCTGTTTCGAGGCCAGTCAGGGAGTCAGATTCAGATAAGCCACAATTGTTGATTTATTCAGGCAGACTGTTTTTCTTGTCGGCCTTGAGTCTTACTGGTACTTCCAAGATCCGAAATGGCCAGATTAGGGTGCCTTCTACTGGTCCGTGCTTACGAGCCTCTTCAAGGTGGTTTTCATGCTGACTAGTTCCAAAGCCGCAGGTGGCCTGCGATTCAAATCACTTCCAACTTATGGTTTAATCGTAAATCAGCTGATTTTGAGTCTTCAAAGCACAAACCAAACCTTCACATGGGCAGCAGCCTGACGAGGGCCAAATTAGCTGTGGCCGTCTTCTTTGTATGTTGATAAACCAGGATCCAGACTGTTCCAAAAACAGGAAACCTGTTATCATAACTCCATTTATACGCAATTCTGGCATCCTCGATCAATAGCAGAGGTAGACACATCACCTCCAGAGATGTATCCAGCTGCATGCGTGTCATCCGAGCAGATGAGGGTTCTCCAGGACCCTGTCGCTTTGTTGAAAAGATTTTGTCATTTAGATCTAAAGTCCAGTTAGTCAGATCCAAAACAGTAGTTTTCATTTTGGAAGATGTGTAAAAATAGAAGCTGCTCTGATACACAGACAGAGAGCAAAAAGGCAGGAGGAGAACAGGGAGCGGGAGAAAAAAACATGCATACGTCCCTATCTAGGATTCGATCACTGACTTTGCCACTGAGAGGCAGCAGCTCTATACCAGCTGATCCACCAGTCAAGCTGATTTACTATGGTTTGGGCAACTCATTCTCACTCCCTACTCATCATATATTGATGCTTGGGGGATGTTTTGGGCCGTGTTGTCAGCCAGAAAGGTGAGAGAGAAATGTGTAATCATGATGGCTTGCTGATGAGAAGATACACAAAGTTTTTGCATAGCAGCAATTAAAACTTTAAAGTTTTTGTTGCTGTGAACATGAAAAAAAAAACACCTGATTTCCAAGTTTCAAACAAAATTCCTTTAGTCCAATGTGTTGATTTTGTGTATGCTTGAAGTTTAAGTTGCCTTATTTGCTAAGTTTACAGATTGTAAGCATTTATTTTAATCACCATCTAACAATGCTTAGCAGTTGGGGGTCATGGCCACCCCTAAAAAAACTGCTGTTTTCTCTTGAGTCTCAAACATTTGCATGGTGTGCATTTTATTTCCTCCCAGCTGCTATGTTTATGATTAGTACCTCATTAACATGAAAACAAACATTATTTTTGTGCAATTGGGAGTTAATATATATGTATATATATGTATACCGTATATGTATATATATATATATATATATATATATATATATATATATATATATATATATATATATATATATATATCAGAGTCAGAGTCAGAGAGAATTTATTGTCATTTGCACCGCATGTAGTACATGTGTTGAAAACGAGATTATGTACACAGGGTCCCAGTTACATCCAACAACAAATGCAAGAGAAAAACAATAATAACATCTAGGATTAACTAAGAGAGACATCAGCTAGTAATACACTAAGCCCTAATGTAGTAGAAAAACATCATTATAAACAGCAGCACGAACATGAGTCATTATGAGCAGATGGTCACAGATGAACGCAGCAACAAGAAACAGATCAGTATCAACATGATGTGACATTTTGCAGTGTTTATTCTTATTATTTATTTATTCATGAGTCTGACAGCCTCAGGGTAGAAGCTGTTCCTCAGTCTAGTGGTTCTACATTTGATGCTCCTCAACCTCCGTCCCGAGGGGAGTGGTGCAAAGAGTGAGTGTGCTGGGTGAGTGAGGTCTTTCATGATGCAGGTGGCTCTTTTTCTGCATCTGGAGGTGTAAATGTCTGTGATGGTGGGGAGACTGACTCCCACAGACTTCTGTGCAGCCTTCACCACTCTCTGTAGAGATTTCCTCTCTGCAACTGTGCAGCCTCCATGCCACACGTTGATGCTGGAGCTGTTACATGCCCCAGGCATGTAATTTATTTTAGTAAGAGCAAAATTGTTTAAAGGTTTTTGAGTTTTTTGTTTAAAGATTCTGAGCAGAATCTTGAGCTCTTTAGAGGTTGAGCATGAGCTGTTTAGAGGCTGTAGGAGACTAATTGATTGCAGCTGGTGCTCATTAGTTGTAGGTGGAGGTAGTTGCTCTCTCTCTCCCTTTATTAGGTCCAAGCCACACAGCAGAGGTGGTGGTTCAGGTTCCAAGTGAGGGTTCAAGGTCCACGTGAGAGTGGCAGCAAGGAGAGATCCAGAAGGTCTGAGCTGCTCCAGGAGAAGCAGCTGATGCAGAACCAGCAGACCCAGCAGACCTGATGAAGCAGCAGCAGCAGCAAAAAGCAGCAGCAGTGTGAAGAGGAGCCATGAAGCCATTTGTTTGAAGCCACAGGAGGAGGCTGTTTGATGATGTGGTTGAAACCACATGAGGAGGCCGTTTGACGAGCCGTTTGGAGCCATTTGAGGTGGCCGTTTGATGAGCTGTTTGGAGCCATTTGAGGAGGCTGTTTGAAGCCTGATGAGGAGGCCATTTGATGTTGTGGTTTAACCCACTTGAGGAGGCTGTTTGATGAGCCATTTGAAGAGGAAGCTGAAACCTTCCGTTGTGAAGACCTGCTGCTGGCGTAAGACGCTGAAGAGTGACCTGCTGCGTGTGTGAAGAAGAGGAAGCTGAAACCTTCCATTGTGACCGGCTGCTGTGTTTTGAGAGGAGGAGGCTGAATCCCTCTGAGGCTGAATCTGATGTGGAGACCTGCGGTCGTGAGGAGCTGGGGGCTGAAGACCAGGAGCCGTGAGTGACCTGCTGGACTTTGAGGGTTTTTTTTGTATTAAAGAAGCTGCTTTTTGAGAAGTCCACCTTTTTTCTTTAATCATTTTCTTTTTTTTAGGACACAGACTCCAGAGAGCCTAAAATAAACTTTGTTTTTTTTAACATCCTTTCTGTGTCTGGTGTCCTTGTGTGCTACGTGCCTTCGGGTCGTAACAGGAGCACAGGACGCTCTCCACTGCACACCTGTAGAACGAGGTGAGGACTGAGCTTCTCAGACCAGCTCGTCTCAGCCGTCTGAGGAAGTAGAGTCTCTGATGACCTTTCTTGATCAGGCTGGTGGTGTTGTTGCTCCAGCTGAGGTTATCATTCAAGTGTACACCCAGGTACTTGTAGCTGGAGACCACCTCCACCGCAGATCCACCTATATACAGTGGGGTGTGGGTGTGTTTGTTCCTTCTGAAGTCCACAATCATCTCCTTCGTCTTCTTCACATTCATGTGAAGGTTGTTCTCTTTGCACCAGCTCTCCAGATGTTCCACCTCCTGTCTGTAGCTGGATTCATCATTATCTGTGATGCATCCCACCACAGCTGTATCATCTGCAAACTTAACAATATGACAGCCTGGATGTGTGGCTGTACAATCATATGTGAGCAGAGTGGCTTTGAATTTTTGTTTTTGCCAATCACTTATAACACTAGTTAACACACTAACACACATTATTATTTATTAACCTTTATTTAAGCAGGCAAATCCCATAGAGATCACAGATCT
>JBBPBX010068094.1:0-19231 GCA_038048925.1 Garcialebias charrua | reverse complement strand
CAGTGACACAGATGCCCACTCTGTCCTAAATCAGACTACGTTATATAAAAAATATAAACCCTCTAAAATGCAGAAAGAACCCCGATGGACATCCCTTCAAGCACTCAATCTCAAATCTTGGGATGCAATGGTAGCAGGAGTCCCTCTGAGTCTCTTTCTAATGATCAAAGGTATTTAATTTAAATATGATCAAAATTAGAGATGTAACAATTCATCTAACTCACGATGCGATGTGTACCAATTTTGCTGTTGCATGCTTTAAACAGATCAGTCAGACCTGGCCAAGACAGTCCCTTTCTCAGAGGCGGCGTTGGAGGTCGAGGTCTTCCTCTCGTGGACAAAGGTAAATTGTTATCAAAAGTATAATATTGATAACCTGGATTATTCTGATAATTCAAACATTTCCAGAAATGTAGATTAATTTATCTTTTTAATTACAATAATGCATTATTATTTGAATGTTAATGAGAAATTGGTGTTATTATTTTTTAAAGAATAAACCTAACATAGTATTTGGATATTAAAGTTTTCAAGGTGGAAAGAAACAAAATCTTTGCAGGTTGCTGGAAATATCTTACTCAAAATCATTTTTTTAATTGATACATTTTTTCCCATGGTTCTACACTAACTTCTTGCACTGATTGCACTGGTGTTTCTAAACTTTTTTTTGGTTCACCAGCACAGTTAGTGCACCCAAATTTTCAACCGCGTCATATTTAACATGATAGTTTTACAGGTTCTCTCTTTATTTTATTTATTTATCTGGCTTATATTCCACAATCTTAAAATATGATTCATCATGCCAACAGAAATATGTCTTTGTGTTTCAGGAAAAACAGGACCTCAAAGCCCCCAGGAAAACTCTCCCTCTCCTGTCCAATTCTGATTGTGTGTTCGTCCAACTGCCTGCTCACGGTAGGAGATGTGCCCATCACATTTCCCAAAGACATTTTATGTTTAAACATTTGAAGTTGTAGTGGCTCCCTCATTTTTCATGGTGCCCAGTAGTATACTCTCCATTTTTCATAGCAAAAATTGTTTTTATTTTGTTGAAGGTGTTTTATATTATTTTTTAAAAATATAATCAAGTGTTAACTACAGTAGTAGTTGTTGCATTGCTGCTGAAACCATTGTGATAAAATAAATGTGTTGAAGTTAAAGAATACCTTTCATTTTTTGTCATTACAGAAAATGTTTGAAGGTTTTGACAAGACATGTATTATTACGTTTGTTGGTTAAATTTGATAACGGGTTGGAGAAACATTTGAAACATCTGTAGAACTAAAAATGAGTAAAAGTTTTAGGGATGTATACTAATTTTAAGCATCACACGCTCAATTGTAGTAAAATATTGCTAAGAATGAGATTTTTTGCAGCTAGGTTTAAGATTGTTTATCTTGTAAAAAGATAAAATGTCTTATTTTTAGAAATCGTGTCAAGACAATTTTCACTTGTTGGAAGATCTTTTTGCTTATTTCAGTCAAAAAAAAATCTAATTTTAAGTTGTTTTAAACTTGTTTTCAGAGTAGACTTTTCTCCAGTGTACTACTTTTGAGCATCAGAATCTTATTATAAGACAAGAAAAGCTCACAATTGTAGTAAAATATTGCTCAAAACTAGATTTTTGTAGCTAGTTTCAAGATTCCGCATATCTTGTTTTCACTTGTTACCAGATCTTTTTGCTTATTTCAATCCAAAAAAAACTAATTTTAAGTTGTTTTAAACTTGTTTTCAGAGTAGACTTTTCTCCAGTGTACTACTTTTGAGCATCAGAATCTTATTATAAGACAAGAAAAGCTCACAATTGTAGTAAAATATTGCTCAAAACTAGATTTTTGTAGCTAGTTTCAAGATTCCGCATATCTTGTTTGACTTGAACAAAATGTCTTATTTTAAGAATCTTGTCAAGTGAATTTTCACTTGTTCCATTGGCAGATTTTTTTGCTTATTTCAAGCAAAAAAATCTTATTTTACTTTTTTTTTTCTTATTTTTAGAGGGGCATTTTTTCCAGTGCATTTGTGCTCATCTGCTCACACAGACTCATGTCCGTGCTGCTGTTCAGCGTATTGTTTTTATGCTATTAGTGCTTAGTGTATTTTTAGATTATGTTTTTCTTAGTTCATGTATTAGATCTTATTACTGTTTTTCTTTTACATTTTATTGTTGGATGTAACTGGGACCCTGTGTACATAATCGCGTTCCACCATATTTAACACATGTGGTGCGAATGACAAAAAATAAACTCTGACTCTGAATTAATAGTTTGAACTTAAGAGTTCAACACATATTAAATGTTACATTTAATTTTTTCAATGCAGTATTCATATTATCTTTTTTGTGCTAATTTATCTTATTTTCTGTAAACTACTTTACAATTTTATTTATATGTTTTATAACTTTCAAAAATTTAGTCATCCTCTCAAACAGAGGGAGCTCTCATTGGTTAGGACTTATCTGTAATTAATGAAGGCTTAACAAATGCTGCGTTCCAGTTGCCTCGGAGGTCGAAATTATGAACCCGGAATGACGTCATCTCCGAGATGAATGCGTTCCAGTTAGCTTGTCGGCACGATGACGAAAACAAGATGGACGCCCGCTACAAAGCTGTTGTTGTTCTTGCTTTGTTGGATTATAAAAAGGTTTCCAGACCAGCAGCGAAGTTGAAAAGCAATTCTGAGGCTCTTGAAATGTTAACCAGGTATGTTGTTTTAACCAGTAGTTTTTATTTATTTATAAATAAGCTTATTTTTGTTAATTATGGTCTTGAGGCTCTTACATCTACTTTATAGTTTTAATTCGATCTCTTTTAGGATTATAGCAGCAGTACAGAAGTTATCATTAGATAAATAAAGTCAGAAAGTGCTGAACATTGTTTTTCTTTTCTTTTTACTACCTCAAACCATTAGCAGACGTTTTTACGGTTTATTGTTAAAATTGTTATTAAACTTCAATCAATCAAAACTTTATTTCAGACTCATATGGTCCATAGTAACAAAACAATTTAATTTCTTTGTATTTTAGGATGCTGCTGATACACACAAACCTACGGACACATGGAATAATCATGAAGACTATGGGAGGTGATGCTGAACATGGATGACAACAAGTTTGTGCGTCATTTCAGAGTCAACAAGACCCAGTTCACATCTGTAATGATGCAGCTGCAGGAGAAAGGCATAAGGAAGGAGCACTGTCAAGGTGCAGCACCAGTCCCTGTAGAAAAGAAGGTCCTGATGTTCCTGTGGTACATGGCCAACCAGAACAGCTTCAGGGAGATGTCTGACAAATTTGGTCTCGCAGTCCTCAGCGCACAGGATCATCATGGAAGTACTGAAGGCCATTTTGCACAATGGGACACACCTTCATCCCCTGGCCTAACGAATTGATGCTGTGGTGATGATTGTCATCATGGCAGCCTGCCTTCTGCATAACCTCTGCATTGGGGCTTCACCAGTGTGTCAGGATCACCCAAACGGCTGTCCAAGGCAGGATGAAAATGACTAAATTACTCGTTACTGTGATGTGTGGATGCTGTACTTGTATTAGCTTGTCATAACTTGTCAAAAAATGTTCTAGTGTTGTTATAGTGCTGTTTTGATTAAATGTGTTTATCTGACATGCCACTCTCTCGCTGTCATTTATATCTGTGTGGATAAACCACGCCAAAAACATAAGCTGGTATAGGTAAACACATTTTACAGCTTCAAAAACCAGCTGCAAAACTTAGTTTCCCACAACAATAACACCTGCTTAAAAGTCAGTGCTTAAATAAAGCATTTCTATGTAGTAATTTTAAAACTCTGCCCGATGAGAACATGAGAGCACTAGTTTCTCTGCAAGTACATCGGTTTCCAAAAATATTGATGAAAAACTATGCAGTGCATCATGACAAATTGTCGTGTTTGAATACCAGAGGTGTTCCTCTTTTACACTGAATTTACTTTCATTCTAAGTAGTTTCTTTTCATTACCTGCTTTCCTTTATTCTACTGAAAAACCACACTTATTGTGAAGTAAGACAAGAATTTGTGCATTTGTTATTTCAAATTGTTTTTAATAACGTATGACAACAAGGCACAGGTACAATTTGAGGTCTGAGGTCTCAGTAAAATGAGCTACCAGCTAAAACTAAATCAAAATAACTAACTTCACAAAAATCTTACTTAGTAATGTTGGACACAAAGACACTGTTCCAGTAGCAGCTGGCAAAATGCACCGAATAGAAAATGACAGTTTTGTGCAAATTAAACAATGAAATGTTCCTGAACATTCATTTGTGCAACAAATAAAAATCAGTAATCTCTTGTTTCACATTTTATCTATCAGCCGGGTCATCAGTCTGCTCTCCTCTGTGCTCTGCAAATTGGACTCCTCTGAAATGCAGAAATCAGAAGTAATTTTAATACACATACAAGTTCATTGTTTACAGTAAGTACTACATGTAATGGTGTTCCTATTGCTGTCTTACCTGCTGTAGAGTCGTTGAGTTGCAGTAACTGGACTTGTACAGTTCAATTTTCATCAATAAAATATGTCAAGGAGTCACCATTCCTCTGGAACAAGGGACCAGGGAAACGGGTTTGTCTGCTCGGGTCCAGGAACATGTTCATCTTCATGTTGACATAAACTGCAAAGAAATATACACATGGTTAACAACAAATCACAGATGACAGTAACTCACAAAACTAACCCACAATAATAAGTATAAATAAGGTCGATTTTCACTCTCACACACAACACACACCCCCAACACAGACACACACACAGCTGTGGATTGACAGGATGGTTTGGGTTTCAAGTTTTGCATTTTTTTAAACAAAATAATTGATTCTGTTAAACTGGATTCCCACCCTGACAAGCCAAGATAAATCTTGATAGACCTTTTAAAAACAGTTTATGGTGCAAAACATTAGTTTACTAGCTAAAAACACATGTAAAGGTGAACAAAGAACAACGAGGTTGCAGGTCTCCGACGCAGCTACATCATCAACACGACAACAATCACGTTCTTTAGAAAACACAAACAGCTTAGAAACACCCTCTAATTATTAGGCGACATATCGTATAATAATCACTGTAAAGTACGAAATGTGTTACTGAGTTAATGATAAACAATGAACGCTGAACAGCTAAAACGAGTACTGTGCTAAACAACAACAATGCCGCCTCACAGCCGTTTAGCGAGCCGTTGTCGACGCACAGAGGCTGTTTAAACATATCATTATCATTACTGTAAAGAACTACAGTGCCTGAATGCGTTAATGTGAAGTTACGGCTGAGTAAACCACAAAGAACAGCGAAAAAGAGTAAAAAGTAACTCTTTCACTCACTGTTGATGCGAGGAGCAGCCATTTTGAAACGATGATCTCGGCGATCTCGGGTACGGTGTGGCGAGACCGAGTCCACGAGTTGTAATTACGACCTGAGGGGGCGTTCCAGTTGATTTTTACTGCTCGGAAGCTCGTAATTACGACCTCCGAGGACAACTGGAACGCAGCATCAGGGATAGTCTCTCCATGATGTTTGTTTAATAACTGACAGGAAACAAACAACCATAATGCTAATAAGGAGTGGGGGTGGGACCAAAACACAAAGCCCTAAGCCTGGGGGAAGGCTTTGCAAAGTGTTTCATTTATTTATTTATTTTAACTGCGTGAAGATTCATGATACATTCACTTTATTTCAAAAATTCACACATACGTTGTAGCTGGTCTAAAAAAATGAAGGTTACATATAAAATGTAGGTTTAAATTGATCATTTTCAATAATATGGTTGTTTTTTTTTGTTTAATTGTGATGATTTCTTTCGGAAACAGTGAGTTCTGCTAGTTATTGTTAAGTTACATTTTGAAAATGTAAATGTACAAGTTGTACTTGATTATCAGAGTCTGTGTGAGCTGTATAATCTTGAGACTTGGTGAACTTGGTGGATGTTTCAGGTTACGTGTTCAGTTGGGTGGTCCCTGTTTTTTCTATTTGTATTATCTTTTGTGTGCGTGTGTGTGTGGGGGGGGGTGTATACAGTTGGCATTTATCTTTCAGTTGTTTTTAAAACAGATGTCATACATGATGTACATAAAGAGGAGAAATCCTTCCTGTCAGTGAATTATTGAAGTGCAAAGCTGTTAGTAAAGTAATAAAGTGTTATTGCACTGTTTTACCAAGTCTTTAACATTAGCATTTAATAGAATGTGACAATATTACATCCTAAATGAAGGCCTAGCTCATATACTCAAGGTTAACCACTGCTAAAGCTGGACTGGGCTGCCACCCTTGCAGTCTATTTGCTGATTTAAGCTTGACTGAATATTGCTTGAAAATATACACATTTTAGTTGCTGTCTCACCGAATTCTGAATGTTTGCAACTAAGTAGTGAGTTGTGCAGCTGCATTTTATCTGACCAGATAATTTTTTGTTTGTTTGTTTGTTTTTTAAATCTTATTTTTGCGTTTGCAGGTTGCAAAGACTGACGCTTTATTTCATGGCCAACCTTGCCATTGTAATATAAACGTAACTCACCTTGGCCCGTGTTGTAGTCTCCTTGTCAGTGATCATCAGTTTTATGAATAAATGACATCCTATCTTAAGTAGATAGCTCTTTAAAACAATTTAGTTTTGGAGAATTAGTTTAAGTCTGGCTGGATTGATGAGCTAACAGCATGTTCTAGCAGGGCAAAAGTGCATTAGTACCATTTGATAGATAGATAGATAGATAGATAGATAGATAGATAGATAGATAGATAGATAGATAGATAGATAGATAGATAGATAGATAGATAGATAGATAGACAGACAGACAGACAGACAGACAGACAGACAGACAGACAGACAGACAGACAGACAGACAGACAGACAGACAGACAGACAGACAGACAGACAGACAGACAGACAGACAGACAGACAGACAGACAGACAGACAGACAGACAGACAGACAGACAGACAGACAGACAGACAGACAGACGGACAGACGGACAGACGGACGGATAAAACTATTATAAAAAACTCCATTGCTTCTTGCCAGGAGTCCAACAAATTCTGGATGGATGGATGGACAGATGGATAAAACTATCATAAAAAGCTGACAACAATGTGAAGGTTTAAAAGAGTTGTGTTTGCATTAACTACCATTACTTTTATAAGCTTTCAGCTGTTTCAAGATGATAACAGTCCCCAGTATGGAGCTGACCAGGAATGGCCTTCAGCTTGTCAATCCTGTCAGAATTAGATTCTGTTGAACTCAAAAAGTTATCTAAAGCAGGTGTGTTGCTTGATTGCTGAGGTTTGAATTAAATATTGCACTTGCTGAATATATAGTAAATTTACAATGTGCAGAAAGTAACAATTTCTATAAGATACTGCAGCGATGCTGCTATACGTTGTGTTTTTCAACTATACAGTTTAAAGTCATTGTAAAAAATAATTATGATTATGTTTATGACTTCAGGATTGACAGTGAGACGGATGAATCAAGCAAGGAACATTTATTTTAAGCTAGCTCTATGTCTGTGCACATCATTTCTGAACAAGTGTGATGTTGGCCAGCTGAAATCATATCGAAAGAGACAATTAGCACTTACACAATCACAGAGAAACATATCAGCAAACCCAAAAGAGCAGAGCCTGACTGGAGAATTTATGTTTGTCATTAGTGGCTGGCAAATTAAATTAGTCCTTTAGAGCCGTCCTCCTGAGCAACCCCAGAATCCATTTCCCATTCAGGAGACACCATCCACAGGTTTAATCAGGCTGGGTCCCACTGCCTAGCAGTTGAAGGTGGGCGAGGGAGGGGGTGGGGTTGGGGGCTCTCCTTTCACGTGATTCTTAAACTGCATATGTGACACCAGAATCCCCTGGGTGTGCTCTCCACAGATGCTGCTGCCAGACTTGCTCTGCCGCTTGCGTTCCCTGTTTGGAACGGAGAGATATGCAAAGAAAAAAGAGCGGCTTTCTTTATATCCCTGACAGCTCATTACCACAGAAACAACCCTGGGCTGGCATCACTGGACAACTAACCCCCAGCCCCTGGCTTCTTTCTCATTGGAGAATACTAACAATAAAAATAGGAATGCAAAGAAGAAATCTGATCCAATAATACAAGACCTTTAATTAAGAGAAGCCGAGTGTATTGTGGTCTAAAGATATATTAAAGCCCCATCAGCTTCCACCTGTGTGGCATTAAAACTTGGGTTTAGTAAAGGTCAAAGCCAGTGCCCAAGACTGCATCTGACAAATCAGATAAATAGGATAAATTCTGTAACAGCATCCCTTTCTGTATTCTGCATGCTTTAGTAGCCTACACCCATTATTGTCCAACACTGAAAGACAAAAGGGGAGGGATAATGTTTTTGATTTGTATCCAGTATCTAAAAAAGCTAAGTCTGGTCCTCTGGACATTCAAAAAACAAAACAAAATAAAGCAAGATTAGATTATTTTGTTTTGTTTTTTGAATGACCAGAGGACCAGACTTAGCTTTTTTAGATTGTTCTACCTGGATTATTGAGCCTGCATCAGGGTGTATCCAGTATATTTGTGCACATGAGTTTTTGTACCAGATAACACATTTTAATTAAACTTGTAGAAAGTAATCACTGATTCTACTTAAAATTTGGACAACATTATTCAAGATGGATGACATTGCCAACTGATCATTAAATAAAAGACAAAAGTAACTAAAGCTCAGTAATTTAACAAGGTTTAATCAGGTTCTCTGGATGGATAATACTGAGTCAGTTTTACCAATGTTGAGCTCTAATTTGACATAACAGATGCTATTCACAACACATATGTTGACAAAATGGCTGCATCGCTATGTTCCTCATCCTTCATGTAGACTTAAAAATATAATTAATCCACTTCAATAATAAAAAAAAAAAAATGTCTGTTTTGATTTTGGAGATACTGGCCCTTATTTACTTGGTATTGGACAGATGATAAATCTTGCACTATTGCAGAACACTAACTTGTGCGTAAAAGGTGATGAGCAATAAGGCTTTTACTTTTAATTATCTTCTTTTTTCTGGTAGAGAATTAAAATACAATAAATAGAGAATAAGATAGACAGGTGGGAAAGAGCTAGATGTATCACTATTAAAATGGAAGAATGTTTTGTTTGTTTGTTTGTCTGTTTGTTTCTACATGATTAGAACTTTAACTATAACAGAGTATGAGTAATCAAATAAAATTCAGTTTGATTATCAATATTTAATTCAAGCTCTTAAGTGTGCTAATAATTGGGGGGGGGGGGTACCAACTTTAATCCATTCCATTTATGGTCATACAGTACAAAGAAGTTATTCATTGTAAAATGGGGTCACATTTTGTGAAACTGAGAAAGAAAAGTTGTTTTCTATGTCAAAGTGTATTCATTCAGAACATGTG
Organism: Garcialebias charrua; assembly: GCA_038048925.1. Taxonomy (NCBI): domain Eukaryota; kingdom Metazoa; phylum Chordata; class Actinopteri; order Cyprinodontiformes; family Rivulidae; genus Garcialebias; species Garcialebias charrua. The sequence continues at coordinate 9,850 of JBBPBX010068094.1, read as the reverse complement.
ACAAGGCAGAAGGCCACCGGGAAAGCACACTGAATGCTTAGTGCATTGTTATTAACTGATTCCTTTTGAAGTGGATGGTGTTATGAGCCTGTAACAGTTTCAGTGCCCTTATTCCCTGTGTTCCTGTTCAGTCTGTACAATCTGAATGATGCTGAAGTGTCCTTCAAGGTTTAACAGGGTATTAAACTGCAGTATGGTTTCAAGCTCTTTTGGTCTGTCATGTTTTCGGTAAACCCAAATAAATCTGTCACCAGCTTTGTTTCAAACTGAATATGCAGAAATGTAAGAAATCTGCTAAACAGCCTGCAAATATAGCTAAAAAAGGGATGTTGAGAAGCAAAAGCAGCCAGTTAATGAATGGAAAGGTCATAGACATGTCAAAAAGAGTTCAAGTGAATCCCAATTACCCAAATCTGCACAGCGTTTGTGCTCAATATAACAAACTCCAATCTACATGCAACACAAAGGTCATGCTGTATTTCCTCTGAGCTGCATCAATGACAAATATTCTGCTGATGAGTGTATTGTTTAAATAAATTATACTATTTGAACTTAAGTAATAAAAATAAATGTTTCTGAATAAAAAACATATAGATTAAAACAACAGTTCAGATCTTGTGAAGTTTGGTTGGACGAATGTGAGCATGTAGTATCTTATCTGTAGTAGATTCTGCTTATTGTATTTTTTGCTGTATAAGTTGCACCTTTTAGCATACATTTGCAAGTCCTGCGACTTATACTCCGAAGCAACAAATGTATGTTTTTTTCCCCATATTTATAACCCAATTTTTGGCTGAAATCTGACAATTTCATTCATTCTGCACTTCAAAGACATTGTTCTCTCTCCTTCACCGTTCTGTCTCATCTCCTAACTCTCTACCCTCTCACATGGTTTCCACAGAATTTTGCAACTCACTTATGTCATATTTCAATGAAAATATTCTTTCAATTCATCAACACCTTGGACCAAATACTGCCCCCAGCATCTATGTTGAACTCCCCTCCCTCCCTCCCTCCCTTTCTTTGTCTTCTCCTTCCCCTCTGCTGATGACATTGCTGACATTATCAGCAAGTCTAAGTCCTCAACCTGTCAAATTGATCAATTTTCCAGAGTTCTTGTTAAATCCTGTCTCCCGTCTCTGCTCCCTATCATCACTAACATCATCCACTCCTCCCTAACCTCTGGCATAGTTCCCACAGCCTTCAAATCTGCTGCCATCACCCCATCATCAAGAAACCAGGTCTTGACTTTACCAACTTCAGTAATCTTCGTCCGATCTCCAATCTGCCCTTTATTTCCAAGCTTCTTGAAAAAGCTGTTGCAAGTCAACTTCACTCACACCTGTCCAAAATAACATTTATGAAGAGTTTCAAGCTGGTTTTCGCCCCCACCATAGCACCGGAATAGCTCTAATAAAAATTACTAAATTAAAAATTACTAAAATTACCCTGCCTCCCTGGATCCCTTCCAATTTGGATACCGACCTAATCGCTCAACCGACGATGCCATCTCCTCTGCCCTTCACACAGCTCTCACACATCTGGACACGAAGGACTCCTATGTTAGAATGCTGTTCATTGACTTCAGCTCAGCATTCAACACCATCATCCCCCAACAGCTCATCCTTAAACTGGACAGTCTGGGGCTGAACACCTCAATGTGTAACTGGCTGCTAGACTTCCTGACCGGGAGACCACAGACAGTACGGGTCGGGAGTAACACATCTAGCACCATCACATTGAACACAGGGGCCCCACAAGGATGTGTGCTGAGCCCCCTTCTATTCACCCTGCTAACACACGACTGCACACCATCATACAGCTCCAACCACTTCATCAAGTTTGCGGACGACACAACAGTGGTGGGTCTCATCAGCAACAACGATGAGACGGACTACAGGAACGAGGTGAGCCGCCTGGCCTTGTGGTGCGGACACAACAATCTCACTCTCAACGTGGAGAAGACAAAGGAGATTGTTGTGGACTTCAGGAAGAGGGATGCCCAACATGCCCCTCTGACCATCAACAGCACCGCAGTGGAGAGAGTAGACAGCACCAAGTTCCTGGGAGTGCACGTCTCAAAGGACCTGTCCTGGAGCAGGAACACTGCAGCACTGGCAAAGAAGGCTCACCAGCGTCTCTACTTTCTCCGCAAGCTGAAAAGGGCTGGAGCTTCAACCCCCATCATGAGCACCTTCTACAGAGGTGCCATAGAAAGTGTCCTGACCAGCTGCATCACTGTGTGGTTTGGTGCATGTACTGCATCCTGCCGCAAGAGCCTCCAGCGCATTGTGAGAGCAGCTGAGAAGATCGTGGGCACCTCCTTGCCCTCACTGCAGGACTTACACAGCAAACGCCTCACTCGGAAAGCCCACTGCATGGCAGGTGATCCCACACACCCACTACACAGCCGCTTTAGACTGCTGCCATCAGGGAGGAGACTGAGGAGTCTCCAGGCTCGAACCAGCAGACTGAGAGACAGCTCTGTTCATCAGGCAGTCAGGATGCTAAACACTCTGCCTGCTCTGCCCCCCCTCCCATTTGAACTGCCTTAACACTAAAACTTTCTCACACATTACCACACAACACAAAGATTTTAACACTGGACTCTGTGTCATCAAACGGGTTATTCACTAAACTCTCGGTCATGTGCTCATACAGTTTGCACTACTTCTCATACTTGCACTAATGTTTGTATTACATCACTGCCTATAGTCATAATACTGTTTACATTCTCTGTTTACATTTATTAATACTGTTTACTTTTATTACTACTGCTTACATTTAATTACTACTGTTTACATTTACACTACTCTAATATCTACACCACTGCTGATACATATACAGTGTGCTCTGAACGGTCTTATTTAGGGATGCCCAATGTGCCTTACTGCATATGCCACTTTTTGCCTCTATAACAACATCAACTACTACCTCATACATATACTGTGCACATTAACTCATACGCTGCTTTGCCACTTTGCAAATGTCAATGCTAGAAACCTTTAGTTTATTTTAGTTATACTTTTTATACTCTTTTTTTTATACTAGTATGCAAAAACTCAGGACAGTATTATGTTCATTAAATGTTTAATGTTTTAGTTTTAGTTTTAGAGTTGGTGTAAATTTTCATACTCTTATACCACTATGCAAAAACTCAGGACAGTGTTAGTTTTACTATTTTATGCTTATGTCTATTATTATATGTTTCAGTGTTTCAATGTTTAGATGTTTACTGTTGCACCGAGGGACTGAGAGAAACGCAATTTCGGTCCTGTGTATGTCCTGTACAGTACATATTGCAGATCTGACAATAAAGTTGACTTTGACTTGACTTTGACTAATGACCTTGTTCGTGTTGCTGACTCTGGTCTTCTGTCCATCCTCATTCTTCTTGATTTATGTTCTGCCTTTAACACCATCTGTCATTCTATCCTCCTCAACAGACTAACCTCAATTGGCATCTCAGGTACTTCGTTAGACTGGTTCAACTCTTATCTCTCCGACCGCACTCAATTCATTCAGATTAAATCCTTCCGTTCCCAGTCCTCCCCCATCTCCACGGGTGTCCACCAAGGCTCTGTCCTCAGACCCCTCCTCTTCATCATTTACCTCCTTCCTCTAGGTCACATCTTCCCCAAATACGGCGTCCATTTCCACTGCTATGCTGATGACACGCAGCTCTACTTGTCATCAAAACCTAACTCCACCCACCCACCCTCCATCCTCACCGACTGTCTCATTGAGCTAAATCACTGGTTTTCTAACAATTTCCTTCAACTAAACAGTAACAAAACAGAAATCATTCTTGTTGGTACCAAAAACTCTATTTCAAAATCTTAACATCTTCTCGTCCCCCTTAACAACTCTCTGCTGTCCCTCTCCCCTCAGGTCAAGAGTCTCGTGTCATCCTCGACACCACTCTCTCCTTCACCTCACACATCATCAATGTTACTCGGTCTGCTTATTTCCACCTCCGTAATATTAACCGTCTCTGTCCTTCTCCCACACCCCGCTCCACAGCCATCCTTGTGCACAGTCTTGTGACTTTCCGTATCCATTACTGCAACTCCCTTCTCTATGGCCTCCCTAACAAATCTCTCCACAAGCTACAAATGGTCCAGAACTCAGCTGCCCATGTCATCACTAAAACCTCCTACTATAACCACATCACTCCTGTCCTGCAGCAGCTCCACTGGCTCCCGGTTAAATCATGCATTGTCTTCAAAATTCTACTTCTCACGTTCAAAGCTATCCACAACCTTGCCCCTCCTTATCTATCTGACCTCCTACAAATCTCCATCCCATCACGCTCTCTCAGATCCTCCTCTTCGCTACATCTCCATGTACCCTCTGCCCGCCTCTCCACCATGGGGAGCAGGGCCTTCACCTGCTCTGCCCCTCACCTCTGGAACGCTCTACCGCCAGACCTTCGAAACACCACCTCCCTTTCTCTGTTCAAGACTGCTCTGAAAACACATCTCTTTAGACTAGCTTATCATTAACTTTACTAAATGTATTTTATATTCTTTTGTATTTTATATTCTTTATTTATTTTATATTTCAATTTGTTCCTGCTGATGTTTCAACTGTGTTTGTTTGTTTTTACACAATCTCTGTGTCACAAATGGGTTTTTGGATTCAAAGACAGCCAGAGACAGGAGTGCAAAAAAACAAAAACAGTTTTTATTAATTTACTGCTGGTAGCTGGAGAGATAGGTCAGGGTCCAGGTGGGAGTCCACTCTTCTAAAACAGTCAGGGTCTTTACCATGGTCAGAGAGGCAGACAATATCCAAAGAGGGGCAGGCAAGGCAAATAATCCGTAGTGCAGGCGTGAGGTTAAAACTAGGCAAGGTAATCCAGTCTGTGGCATGAAACAGGAAACTATGATGGCTTCAAAATCAGGGACCATGAGAGGTGTAATAATTCAGCCCTGGTGGAGAGTGAGAATGTAGCTTTTAAAGGGTGCAGAGCAGGTGAACAGGTGAGTGGAATCATTGCTGATTGCTGGGAGGCGTGGCATGGAGTGCAGGCTTGAGCTGGAGGATGGGTGATAGGCATTACAAAGCAGGCATTACAAAGCAGGGGAAGATAAACTATGACAAAAGGGGCTGAAAACAATAACAGGAGGGAGTGAGTGTGAAGGCAGGGCCAATGGGAGGTGGGTCAGCAGGGCTGCTGATCATGACATAGCCCCCCCTTTAAGGTCCAGCATCCTGACGGACCACTAGAAAAAAAAAATACTAGCAAGAACAGTGTGGGTGGAAGGGGTCTTTGAGGAGGGCCTGAAACGGATTGACAACCAGAAGGGCTGTCCAGAGTCGTTCCAGTTCTCCGGTGGGCGACCATGAGGTCCTCCGGCAAGTCACAATGCAAAGGACGAAAAGCCAGGTGACCCTCCAATACATAGCAATGGGGCCAGATCAGCAGCAGGCAATGCAGGTGTGGAGGTTTGTGGAGCCTCCTCTTCAGCAGCCAACGTGGAGAGCTGTGGGGCCTCTGTAGCAACCAACGTGGAGAGCTATGGGGCCTCTGCAGCAGCAGCCGACGTGGAGAGCTGTGGGCCGACGTGGAGAGCTATGGGGCCCCTGCAGCAGCAGCCGACGTGGAGAGCTGTGGGGCCTCTGCAGCAGCAGCCGACGTGGAGAGCTGTGGGGCCTCTGCAGCAGCAGCCGACGTGGAGAGCTGTGGGGCCTCTGCAGTAGCAGCCGACGTGGAGAGCTGTGGGGCCTCTGCAGCAGGCTTGGTGGTCAGAGCTGCTGCAGGCTTGGTGGTCAGAGCTGCATCAAGCTTGGTGGTCAGAGCTGCAGCAGGCGATGGAGTCAGGGCTGCAGCAGGCGATAGAGTCAGGACTGCAGCAGGCGATAGAGTCAAGGCTGCAGCAGGCGTGAAAATCATGGAGTTTGCAGCTGAGGCTGGACCTGCTTCAGGCAAGGAGCGAGGAAAAGTCTCTGGGGTGGGTATAGAAAACTTGGCCCAGAGCATGGTTTTTACTAGCTGCATCTGAAGGTCCAGCTTAGTCAAGGAGCCCTCAAGCCCAGAAAGCCACTCCTGTTCTGACTTTGAATCCATTTTGGCTGAATTATTCTGTCACAAATGGGTTTTTGGATTCAAAGACAGCCAGAGACAGGAGTGCAAAAAACAAGAACAGTTTTTATTAATTTACTGCTGGTAGCTGGAGAGATGGGTCAGGGTCCAGGTGGGAGTCCACTCTTCTAAAACAGTCAGGGTCGTTACCGTGGTCAGAGAGGCAGACAATATCCAAAGAGGGGCAGGCAAGGCAAAGAATCCGTAGTGCAGGCGTGAGGTCAAAACTAGGCAAGGTAATCCAGTCTGTGGCATGAAACAGGAAACTATGATGGCTTCAAAATCAGGGACCATGAGAGGTGTAATAATTCAGCCCTGGTGGAGAGTGAGAATGTAGCTTTTAAAGGGTGCAGAGCAGGTGAACAGGTGAGTGGAATCATTGCTGATTGCTGGGAGGCGTGGCATGGAGTGCAGGCTTGAGCTGGAGGATGGGTGATAGGCATTACAAAGCAGGCATTACAAAGCAGGGGAAGATAAACTATGACAAAAGGGGCTGAAAACAATAACAGGAGGGAGTGAGTGTGAAGGCAGGGCCAATGGGAGGTGGGTCAGCGGGGCCGCTGATCATGACATAGCCCCCCCTTTAAGGTCCGGCATCCTGACGGACCACTAGAAAAAAAAAATACTAGCAAGAACAGTGTGGGTGGAAGGGGTCTTTGAGGAGGGCCTGAAACGGATTGACAACCAGAAGGGCTTGTCCAGAGTCGTTCCAGTTCTCCGGTGGGCGACCATGAGGTCCTCCGGCAAGTCACAATGCAAAGGACGAAAAGCCAGGTGACCCTCCAATACATAGCAATGGGGCCAGATCAGCAGCAGGCAATGCAGGTGTGGAGGTTTGTGGAGCCTCCTCTTCAGCAGCCAACGTGGAGAGCTGTGGGGCCTCTGTAGCAACCAACGTGGAGAGCTATGGGGCCTCTGCAGCAGCAGCCGACGTGGAGAGCTGTGGGCCGACGTGGAGAGCTATGGGGCCCCTGCAGCAGCCGACGTGGAGAGCTGTGGAGCCTCTGCAGCAGCAGCTGACGTGGAGAGCTGTGGGGCCTCTGCAGCAGCAGCCGACGTGGAGAGCTGTGGGGCCTCTGCAGTAGCAGCCGACGTGGAGAGCTGTGGGGCCTCTGCAGCAGGCTTGGTGGTCAGAGCTGCTGCAGGCTTGGTGGTCAGAGCTGCATCGAGCTTGGTGGTCAGAGCTGCAGCAGGCGATGGAGTCAGGGCTGCAGCAGGCGATAGAGTCAGGACTGCAGCAGGCGATAGAGTCAGGGCTGCAGCAGGCGTGAAAATCATGGAGTTTGCAGCTGAGGCTGGACCTGCTTCAGGCAAGGAGCGAGGAAAAGTCTCTGGGGTGGGTATAGAAAACTTGGCCCAGAGCATGGTTTTTACTAGCTGCATCTGAAGGTCCAGCTTAGTCAAGGAGCCCTCAAGCCCAGAAAGCCACTCCTGTTCTGACTTTGAATCCATTTTGGCTGAATTATTCTGTCACAAATGGGTTTTTGGATTCAAAGACAGCCAGAGACAGGAGTGCAAAAAACAAAAACAGTTTTTATTAATTTACTGCTGGTAGCTGGAGAGATGGGTCAGGGTCCAGGTGGGAGTCCACTCTTCTAAAACAGTCAGGGTCGTTACCGTGGTCAGAGAGGCAGACAATATCCAAAGAGGGGCAGGCAAGGCAAAGAATCCGTAGTGCAGGCGTGAGGTCAAAACTAGGCAAGGTAATCCAGTCTGTGGCATGAAACAGGAAACTATGATGGCTTCAAAATCAGGGACCATGAGAGGTGTAATAATTCAGCCCTGGTGGAGAGTGAGAATGTAGCTTTTAAAGGGTGCAGAGCAGGTGAACAGGTGAGTGGAATCATTGCTGATTGCTGGGAGGCGTGGCATGGAGTGCAGGCTTGAGCTGGAGGATGGGTGATAGGCATTACAAAGCACGCATTACAAAGCAGGGGAAGATAAACTATGACAAAAAGGGTTGAAAACAATAACAGGAGGGAGTCAGTGTGAAGGCAGGGCCAATGGGAGGTGGGTCAGCGGGGCCGCTGATCATGACACTCTGTAATATATTTCTTGCTGTGAAGTGTCCTTGGGTGTCCTGAAAGGCGCTTTAAAAATAAAATGATTATTATTATTATTATTCTGACAAGAAAAATATTGAACACTACCATTTTCAGATGCTACAGGGCCCTCGACCTATATGGCAAGCCAAGTGTCTCAATAAAAAGGAAAAGTGGCAATTAATGAGACACTTAGCTTGCCATACCAAGCCACCTTTGTCTTGGCCCGGAACTCCTGGAGCAAACATCATATCAGCTGCATTTTGTTGCGCTACCCAGGCGAAATGCAGCTGATTTGACCATTAAAGACCGTGTAAAGTAAAATTAAATGTGTGTTTTGAGTTTGTCACACGGCATAAATATGTGTTATTAATCACCCATATAAATCTGACTGATTAAAAACATTGTTTACCTTATAAAATTAAGTCTAAAAAAAAACAAAAAAAAACATAATTGTGCCCTGGTCTGAAACGCTGGGGGCGTGTCAGCGCATGGGCGTGGTTTCAGCGCAGTACTGCGCCGTGTCCTGCCCCCTGAAGATGTTCGCGAAGGCTGGCAGCCTAATTGGAGTTCTCCAGCCCTACTCATTTGAACCTCCAGAGCCAGACTCAGACTCTGAGTCAGACAGTGACCACTGTGACGGTCGGCATCGTTCTTCACAGCCTGAGCTGTGTGTGGAGAGGCAGACAGGTGCAGCAGAGATCCAGTAAACCTGCTCTGTTTTTATCTGAGTTCTGGCTGTAACAGCAGCTCCTTTTTCCAAGAGTTACGCTGTTTTTAGTGCACAAACAACTCTGGTTTTGTTTTTAAAGTTGAGGACACAACTATAATTCATAACTCCGCTGTTATGTGTTTAATAATAAGCGCTATTTTAGAAGATGAGCAGCGGACTCGCTGCACCCGGTCCGACCCGGTCACATCGCATGCGGGGTCTGTGTTGGTGATTAAAATATAGAGTAATCACGTTGATAACTAAGTATGCAATGGACCTGTCGCATTTTCTTAGCAAAAAAGGAGCTATAGCTATTGCTATCTGATGCTATCTGCGATTCGCGAGTGAACGGCTCCACCGAGGCGAAGAAGTAATTTATACGGCTGGAGCTGCAGGGGGTGGGGCTATACTTAAGAAGACCGCGTGACGAAACGCGGTCACATTTAAAACACGCCTAAAAAATCCTGAAACAGACATATCTTTATACACAGTTTGATCTATAACTCCAAAATTAATTGAGCTACAATTTTGAGACTTTTTACTCATTTACAAGATTACAATTATGACATTTATAATGTTTATTGAAGAAAATATTGAAATTCACTTTACACGGTCTTTAACGTGCATTTATTAAGGAAAAGTTCAACTAGGACGCACCTTTATTCTAATGCGGAGCAAACAACTAATTGTTTTTAGGTGGTTTTCTTGTTAATGTTTGAAGAAATGCATAGCAAGTCCTCCCTTTGCGCACTCCAAAAGCCGCAAATCGATTTTTGAAATGCAGCTGATTTGACCAATATAGTGCATTTAGTAAGAAAAAGTTAAACTGAGACACACCATTGCTATATTTTTGAGCAAATAAATAATTGTTTTTAAGTGTTAATCTTGTTAATTTCTTGTTAAAGTCCTCCTGTGCACGCTTCTGCAGCTGCCATTTGGCAGCCAATAGATTACTGGTATAATGCCCCATGTTTCTGGGTGGTCAGTGGTGACATATAACAAATGCAA
>JBBPBX010068092.1:0-19231 GCA_038048925.1 Garcialebias charrua | reverse complement strand
TCTGTCGTGTGGAGATATTTTAAAGTGGATGACAAAGATATTGCGTTTGCAAACTGTGAGTTATGTACAGTTCGTATTTCAAGAGGAGGTACAGACAGTTCGTATTTCAAGAGGAGGTAAGGAAAAGGCTGCATTTAACACAACAACCTAAGTTTCTTATTTGTTTACATGCCTGCTCAGTATTTTAAGTTGAGCTGCTTATTTTAAATTAGACATTTTTATTTCATACTGTTACACTAAACTTCAACGTGAAGAATTTTTTAAAAATCTTATTACGGTACTTGATTGTTCAATCTACCTCACAGAAGTATTCTGTTAAATATTAAGGTAAATAATATAAAAATTAAGGGACATCTAGATCTGTTTCTTTTTTTTCCCTTCATTTTAAAAATGTATTTTAGAAGTATCGGATCGGGACTCGAAATCGGCCAATTCTCAAATTAAAGGACTCGGACTCGGACTCGAGGCCAAAAAAACCTGATCGGGACATCCCTATTTATTTACACAGCTTAACTGACCCACTGACTAAACCAATATCAAGTTAACTACAAAGAAAAAGAAATAAAACCGTACCTGCATGGCTCAGGTAGCTCCTCCAACTTTTTCAGCTTTCCAAGCTCAGCTTCTGTGAGCAGGGGGATTTCACCGTCTGTCCCGAGCGTTGTTGTTTTTTTCTCAATGTTCCATTCGTGTGCGGCCGCTGGACGTGCTGCGCGCATGCCTCTGCTTAGTGGCGCTCGGTAGATTTACTCACAGTTAAAACAAAGGAGTGCAGGCTCCAGCTGTCATCAATAAAGTGAGCCGTGACACCCAAATAGTTATCATTGCTAGCAGAAGTCCAGTGATCGCATGTGAGTGCAGGTACGGTGCCTACGCTAACAGCGTTAGCGAGCGGAAACCGGAAGTGAGATTCGGCATTCGGGGGGAGCTTTTCAAAATAATCGTTGCGTTATTTTATTTTAACGCGTCATAATAAATAAAATAATGCAAATAATTAACGCGCTAATTTCGACACCATTAGTTTTTATACATTTTCAGAAATTGCAGTTTTTGTGTCACTACCCCAGTTTTTCATGAGTTGGGTCAAAAATGACCCCAAGCATTTCCTATAGAATCTCAAGGGTTTTCTTTGGGAACCTTTGATTCTTACCGACTGTGACTGTCAAGATACATTTTCTGTCTCATTTACACATCTGATACCTGCAGTCTCACCACTAGGAGGTCAGTTTGACACAGCAGCATACATCTATCATCTTCATTTACCAACTCCATGACTTTCCCACTAAACAGTAGACGTCCAGGGGACGTCGAGGTGACGTCAATATAGAGCCCGTTGGTCGAAGACCAATTCTAGACGTCGCCCCGACGTGCAAACTAGGTCTTTTTTTGACGTCTAAATATGACTGCATTTGTACGTCGTATGAACGTCAGTTTTGGAGGTGATCTGGACCATGTTCACAGAGTTAAACTTTTAGGACTATAAAAGTGCAGTTAGACAATTGATTTATTAAGAATGTTGTTTTTTAATAACATTTTAATGCATTTCCTCAATTTTTTTTTCTTTTTTTACAAATTAGACTTGTCCGTCGTTTGAGAGTCCAATTCTAGACGTCGCACCGACGTGCAAACAAGGTCTAATTAGGACGTCTAACCATGACCGCATTTGTACGTCGTATGAACGTCAGTTTTGGACATTATCTGGACCCGGTTCACAGAGTTAAACTTTTAGGACTATAAATTTGCAGTTAGACAATTGATTTATTAAGATTGTTGTTTTTTAATTACATTTTAAAAAAGGGTGTAAACTAAATAAATAAAGGTTGAATGAATTTTAATGCATTTCCTCAATTCTTTTTTTCTTTTTTACAAATGTATATTATTTATTTGAAGAATATAATTATTGTTGTTGTTTGTTTGTTGTTATTCATTCATTCAACCTTTAGGCAGGTTATCTCATTCGATCGACTCATGAAACCTTTTTTATTTTTTTTTTTTTTAATTAATTTACTACAGATACATTTACAATCATAAGAATGTGAACAAAAAGAACAAAGGACAAGGAACACAGAGGAAAAAAAAAACTATGCCAGGGGGGTGCCAGATTTCTACAATGAGTGCATAAAAGATAAAATTATACATTAAATATACTCAAGGAGCTACAACATTCAAACGTGTTTATAGCTTTCTTGTTGTTACTCTTAGAAATGGTGCATAAATATAATTCTATTTCTTTAATTAAGCCTGGAAAAAAAGGCGAAGATGATGAAAATTTACATTTATGAATATGGTATTTGCCAAATATTATAATTAAATTAATTGCCAGTTTTTTTTAAACATTAATATTCTTTTCGTGAAAGCCAAAAATAATGTGTTCATATCTTAACGAAAATTTTGAATCAATATTACTGATGATAAAATTATTACAATGCTTCCAAAATGTCTTAATGATACAACAATTCCAGAATAAATGACTGATTGTTTCGGGGTGCTCTTTGCAAAATTTACAGTTGGGGTCAATTGTTTTGATATATTTCTTCATGAATTGATTAGTAGGATATATTCTGTGTAACAGTTTAAAGGAGACATCTTTCATTTATCATCAGTTTCTGATGAATGTCCACACATTTTTCCATTGTGAGTCAGGGACAAAGTTTCTCCAGTAGAAGACAGATGAGGGGATAGAAATAATATCCTGCTGGAACAGGGCACGGATAATTCTGTTGTTCCTACATGTTGAAGAAAAACAAGCTTTACCAACAGTGGACTCATGAAACCTCATTTATTCCACGATGTCGAGGTCACACATTCATTTCAGTAGGTGGCAGTACTTGTGTTTTTTGCTTTCTTCCATTAAAAAACAAGAAGAAGAACTTCGGAACTCGAGCGTTATGATTGGATTGGCGGAGGTATCACGTGATCATTCCAACCAGTCAACGCCTCTCTTGTTGAACCGCGCTGGCTTGAATCTCAACCGTTGTTGTTTACAGTATATTCTGTCTGTGCTGCGGTGATCACGGAGCTCAACTGTGTTCTGTTCATTTGTCACGGAACTCCTGCCCTAAACTTGCTGCAATCCATTCAGAAGTTGAAGGTAATTGGTTCTGTTTTATAGCTTTGTTCTCTTGAATTCTGTGGTCACGACGTACATGTAGCTAACAGCTAAGCTACATTGTGCTAAGGTAAGCTAACTTGTGTCTACAACTGCGGCAGACGATGTAAAGGAAAATCGAACAGTACAGTTTAGAAAATAAGTTATTCTATCCAAGTAAGCCGTATGCTACGAGCAGTGGTGGAGAAAATACTCAAACACTGTACTTAAGTACAAATAAACAGACAAAAATATACTCTAGTAAAAGTAGAAGTACCATATTAATATTTTTACTTAAGTAAAAGTAAATAAGTACTTGCTTTTAAAAATACTTAAAGTATTAAAGTAAAAGTAATTGCTGAATGTATTACCTAATGCAATGGCCTACAATACCATTAAGTGTGTGTACTGTATGTAAATTTTCTGCATTACATAAATAGTGTTGAGTCATTTTAATGAACAATGCTGCAGATAATACAGTACTGTACATGTTTTTATTGTGTTTGCTCTGTGACACAGTTCACACTTGTACTTGTGATTCTGTGCATCAGAATTTCTGACATGCAGCAGAGTAAAATGTCATTAAGCAAAATAAGAATAATAAGGATGATTTTACCTTTGAAAGTTTTTATTTAACACAAAATAAAACCAATGTGTCATTTTAAAAGTTTTCTGTTTAAAAAAAGGAGAATTAGGCACATCATGCACTGAACATTTCAACTCCAGTTTGTCATCAACTCTAGTTAAAATGCTGTCTAGTCAACCTTGTAATGGATCAACAATGAACAATATTTTAACTTCCTGACACCATTTTCAAAACTTGGACCAGAGTGTGTCGAGACATTTAGAGACATCTCTTGTCTCCTAACACCCCATGAACTGACACATTTTAATATTGCAGCAAGAATTTCTTGTTTCTTGACAAATTGAAAAAACTGCAACGTGAAAGTAGCTTGTAACTCAACACATTATAAAAATGTAGTGTAGTAGAAAGTACAGATACTTCATGTAAAATGTAGTGAAGTAAAAGTAAAAGTACCCACATTTAATTCTACTTAAGTAAAGTACAGATACATGAAAAATGTACTTAAGTACAGTAACAAAGTACTTGTACTTAGTTACATCCCACCACTGGCTACGAGGTTTTGTTTTGTTTCTTTGTTTTGCTTTGAGACTATCGAGGCCTGCACGCGTCTCCATTAACACGCATGTGCTGAGCGGCCAGCGTTGCTGTACAGCTTTGGGCAGCATTTTTGTGAATTTTAGACTGTTGGAAAACTGTATTCGCTACAGTGCTTACTTCCTCCGCGTGTTACAACGCCATCGCGTTCCTGAATGACTATATGCCGTGTCTTTTTTTTCTTCCTTTTGTGTGTGTACACTGGGCGGGGGTCAGCTGGAAGGTGAAACGTTTCAGCATTAAAAAATAGAAGGGAAAAAACTGTCCAGATGACCTGAATTCAGACCAAAGCTTTTCAGTTGCAAATGAATGAGTAAATATGAAATAAAAAAAAAGCTTTAAAATGTCTCCTTCTATCTAATTTTACTTTGACTAGGCAAAATGAGATAAGTACTGTACTGTAAACTACATTCTGACTAATATCTCTGTGAACATGTCGCTCCAGTTGTGTTTATAAACAACTGTTTTTTTCTTTATCTATCTATCTATCTATCTATCTATCTATCTATCTATCTATATATATATATATATATATATATATATATATATATGTATATATATATATATATATACAAGCCCAAAACCAGAAAAGTTGGCACGTTGTGCAAATCGCAAATAAAAACAGAATACAATGACTTGCAAATCTTTTTCAACCCATATTCAACTGAATAGAATGCAAAGACAATATATTTAATGTTCGAACGGAGAAACTTTATTTTGTTTTGCAAATAACCATTAACTTAGAATTCAATGGCAGCAACACATTGCAAAAAAGTTGGCACAGGGACATATTTACCACTGTGTTACATCGCCTTTCCTTTTAACAACACTCAGTAAACGTTTGGGAACTGAGGAGACCAATTTTTGAAGCTTTTCAGGTGGAATTCTTCCCCATTCTTGCTTGATGTACAGCTTAAGTTGTTCAACAGTCCGGGGTCTCCGTTGTCGTATTTTACGTTTCATAATGCGCCACACATTTTCAATGGGGGACAGGTCTGGACTGCAGGCAGGCCAGGGGAGGACCCGCACTCTTTTGCTACGAAGCCACGCTGTTGTAACACGTGCAGAATGTGGCTTGGCATTGTCTTGCTGAAATAAGCTGGGGCGTCCATGAAAAAGACGTCGCTTGGATGGCAGCATATGTTGCTCCAAAACCTGTATGTACCTTTCAGCATTAATGGTGCCTTCACAGATGTGTAAGTTACCCATGCCTTGGGCACTAATGCACCCCCATACCATCACAGATGCTGGCTTTTGAACTTTGCGCCTATAACAGTCCTGATGGTTCTTTTCCTCTTTGGTCCGTAAGACACGACGTCCACAGTTTCCAAAGACAATTTGAAATGTGGACTCATCAGACCACAGAACACTTTTCCACTTTGCATCAGTCCATCTCAGATGAGCTCGGGCCCAGCAAAGCCGGCGGCGTTTCTGGATCTTGTTGATGAATGGCTTTTGCTTTGCATAGTAGAGCTTTAACTTGCACTTACAGATGTAGCGACGAACTGTAGTTACTGACAGTGGTTTTCTGAAGTATTCCTGAGCCCATGTGGTGATATCTTTTACACACTGATGTCGGTTTTTGATGCAGTACCGCCTGAGGGATCGAAGGTCACGGGCATTCAATGTTGGTTTTCGGCCTTGCCCCTTACGTGTAGTGATTTCTCCAGATTCTCTGAACCTTTTGATGATATTACGGACCGTAGATGGTGAAATTCCTAAATTCCTTGCAATAGCTCGTTGAGAAAAGTTGTTCTTGAACTGTTCGACAATTTGCCCACGCATTTGTTCACAGAGTGGTGACCCTCGCCCCATCCTTCTATGTGGATGACTGAGCATGTCAAGGAAGCTGCTTTTATACCCAATCATGGCACCCACCTGTTCCCAATTTGCATGTTCACCTGTGGGATATTCCAAATAAGTGTTTGATGAGCATTCCTCAAATTTCTCTGTCTTCTTTGTCACTTGTGCCAGCTTTTTTGAAACATGTTGCAGGCATCAAATTCCAAATGAGCTAATAATTGCAAAAAATAACAAAGTTTACCAGTTCGAACGTTAAGTATGTGGTCTTTGCAGTGTGTTCAATTGAATATAGGTTGAAAAAGATTTGCAAGTCATTGTATTCTGTTTTTATTTGCGATTTCCACAACGTGCCAACTTTTCTGGTTTTGGGCTTGTATATATATATATAAATTTGTGGAGCGTTGGTCATTGGACATTTCACAGCTAATGCACCTTTTTGCTTCATCTTAATTATTTTGCATCGCTGAATAATCTTTTGTTTTTGTCCTCAGCAAGTGCAGCGCCTCAACCCAAGGACCTGTCAACGCCCAGTGAGTACCGGTATACATTACACTTTAAACCATTGTTTATTTTATCAGGCCTTGCAAAATAAAATTTATTTTATTATTTTTTTCATGGAAAACCGATGCCACTTCCAGATCAGAAATTGGAAGATGGGCATTCCCATTGCCTCAGGATGGTAAGTATTGAACAGTTAGCAGTGAGACACTTGGAAAAAAATGATCAACCACAGCCACCTTACTGTTGGAGAGATTGTAATCAAGACATGTGTGTGTTCCCCCCCAGTGTTTCAGCGTATTCAACTTCTTTGACCTCGGCGATCGCCTACACCGTATACATCCCACCTCTTCAGCTGTGCCAAAAAGGATAGAGACCATGGAGGATTTTGTGAGAGAGGAGCACCTCGTGACTCCAAATTTGCTACCCTGGTAGGTTTTACAAGTCTGGAGGAAAGCCGAGCATAACGCAGTACCGTACAACCAAACACTTGGAAGTGTCACTGAACTGTATCATGGATTTATTCCAACAGGTTCTGCAGATTTCCAGAATTGGAGGAAAGCATACCAAGGACTTTGTCTACAAATTTCTTGATAGGTATGTATCAACACACGCTCACCCACCCACTAACCATCTGAACTAAATATTTTACTTGCAAGTTCAGTATTTAGTTTTGTAAACTAAATATTTAGCTATCAAATTAAATATTTAATTTAGAACGATGTGAACATGGTTAAAATATGACTGGAAAAAAATGTTTTCTCTAAACTAAAATATTGCTGTTGATTTTTGTAACTTTGCTAATGGCACCCAATAGATATGAAAATGTTTGGCAACTTGAGTGCGTTTTGCAGCAATTTTTTAACTGATGTGCTCAAATTTGGCAGCACGACGTCTCAGTGGTTAGCAGCACTATTGTCTCACATCAAGAAGGTCCTGGGTTCAATCCCCGGTTGGACCTGGAGTGTTTCTGTGGAGTTTGCATGTTCTTCTCGTGCTTGCGTGGGTTTTATCCGAGTACTCCGGTTTCCTGCAACAGATCCAAAACATGCATGTTCTGCCTTCAGGTCCAGGCCTCCCTTGAAAAAAAGATCTGTGATCTCTATGGGATTTGCCTGCTTAAATAAAGGTTAATAAATAAAAATGTGTGTTAGTGTGTTAACTAGTGTTCTAAGTGATTGGCAAAAACTCAAAGCCACCTATCAACATTTGCTGGGATGGATGTTTTTATTTATTTATTAATCAGGGAGATCCCAGCAAGACACTGCATTTTCCAGATTGCCTTTGCATATTGCTAATTACTTTTTGTTTTTGTTTGTTTTTTTGCAAATGCAGATGGAATCATGAATGGAGATTCTGCAGCAACAGGATTTTATAAGGACTCATGCTGCAGAGCATTTAAAACATGCAAAGGAGGACATGGGCTCACACTGGACAATTAACACAACTGGTAGAGCTGCTGCCTCTCAGCGAGCAGGTCCCCGGTTCAAATCCCGGTCCGGGGACCTTTCTGGGTGAAGTTTGCATGTTCTCTCCGTGCATGCGTGGGTTTTCTCCGGGGGCTCCAGTTTCCTCCAACAGTCCAAAAACATGCATGTTAGACTGATGGGGACTCTATGACCTTGGGTGTGAGTGAGACAGGTCTCTCTTGTAAATGAGTCCCCGTGGCTCAACGAGGCTAGCCTGTATAAATAAAGGTTGAATGAAAAAATGTGCCACAAAGAAGTGGAGGTGGGGCTTTCACACTGTACATTTAATGCACCACGAAGAAGTGGACACTGGACATTTAATGCACCACGAAGAAGTGGACACTGGACATTTAATGCACCACAAAGAAGTGGACACTGGACATTTAATGCACCACAAAGAAGTGGACACTGGACATTTAATGCACCACAAAGAGGTGGAGGACATAGGGTCACACAGGACATTTAAAACGTGCCACATAGAAGTGGAGGATACGGGCTCACACAGAACTGAGGAACACTTTTTTGGGGGGGAGATGCAAATAGGTGCTGGGCATAAAATTAGAATATTGTGAAAAAGTTATTTATTTCAGTAATTCCATTCAAAAAGTAAAACTTCTATACAGTATTACTGTATATTCATTCACACAGACTGATATATTTAAAAATAATCTTAATGCTGATGATTATAACTGACAACTAATGAAAACTCCAAATTCATTATAAGTAAATTACATTACTTGAGATCAATTAAAAAATGATTTTTATAGATGTTGGCCAACTGAAAAGTATTAACATTGTAGTGGACCTACCCAGGGTCAAATTAAGGTTTTTGAACTGTCCAGTGATGACCTTTACTGACCACTCAGTAAAGCAAGACATTTACTACAAAATCATTCATTTAGCTATAATCTGATAAATATAGTCACCAAAAGAGACTATTTCTATCTTTGATTTTATTCTAATGTGATCAAAAGAATAACTTTTGTCATTTTCATGATGTGTGCTTTTTAAGCTGTGTTATTCTGTGAGAGTTAAACTGTGTCCACTGCTGTGTTAAAGGGAAATATCGGGTCACAGAGACCCGACTGTTTTGTTTAGAAATAAGAAGACAGTTTAATCAGTTGTTTTTCATGAACAAGGCTCCAGCTTTCTCTGTCTGTTCCTAAACATTTCCCTCTGCTCTGGCTGTAACCTTGGGTTCTGATAAGACAAGTGAACTCCTCTCTTTGTGCCTGCTCTTTAAGTTCTAAACTGTGCGAGAACGCGCCAGAGAGTTGCTGGGAACTTCCAAAGAGATGTGAACTTTCCCAAGAGCTGGACACGTGTGGTCAAGAGCTAACGACCGGCGTCTTCAGCTAAGGACTGATAACAGGCTGTTATGAGTCTACTTCGAACAAGCCGAGCTCAAAAACTTTGTTTATTCCCTCCTGGAATAAGTTTATCTTGAAGTCAGAGGCCTGAAGCTGACATATTCTCTGATGACCAACGCGGAAGCCAGGAGACGTTGAAACGTAAACTAAAACCAGTTTTGGACGTGCTGGGACTAAAGGACTCTGTGCATCTGAAGGCTGGTGTCTTCCCTCTTACCGGGCGGTCGTCAAAAGGTAAAGGAGCTGTTTACAAAACGTACCTGGATTTTAGCAGAAGTCTGATGGGAAGTGTCACTCTGGTCTCATGCTCAGGATAATGTTCTTCTTAAATCTTTCCTCCTATTTCTTTTCCCTCTCAACCTAAGCTGGAAACTATATTTTAAGCTGAAATGCCCCTCAGACTAAATATGTGTAACATCTAATATTTATGTCTGTTGTGTTGAATTCAAGTGTGCTGACGTATTTGAATTGAAAGAAAGTGAAATCATGTCAATCAAGTGTAATGGTGTTAATTTAGTTGATTTATTTTAAATAAATGATAGTGTCTCTTTGACATATCAAACTAAGTTAACGTGTCCATTGTCACTTAATGGCTCTGTTTATTTATCCATCATAAAGATCACAGAAATATTGGGTAAACTGAAAAAGAAGAGAATCCGTGAATTTACTATTCAATCTGAATAAGTAAATTAAGGTAAAAAGGAGGTCAGTATTAAACTGACCCCCCCTTTAACCCCTTACATCTGGTGGCCTCGTATCGGCTTCTAAAAGTTTATTGATAAATCTGTGGTCTCAGTCATGAACTGTAACGTCATGTTTGCATAAAAGGATCCAAGTTTTAAACTCTGAGGATAATGATTTTGGCTGGAAGTGTTCAAAGCAGGCAGATTCTGCATGTTTTTATCATTTGAAGCTGTGAGATTATTATTGTTTCAACTCTGTTAGACGCTGTTGGAAGCATTCAGGTGAAGTTTTGTCAGCCGTAGTCTGTGGAGGTTCTGGTTCGGTCCAGTTCACGCGGACTCCTGTACAAAGCTTTGTTTGACCGCCGAGTCAGAAGCCTGAAAGCTAATTTAACATCTACAAGATTGCTGTTGTGGTATTTTACATTTTAAAGAAGGTCGAAGCAGCATATATGTTAGAACGTTGTCGGATAGTGGTTCTGAAACCCGAATTCTGCTCCTTTAAAGTGGACGGAACCGACCTGAACGCGCTCCGAGTGAGTCCGTGTTTGTTCAAACAGCTGCAGTGCTGTGTTACTGAGCGTAACTAAGTTTGCCTGTCTAGATGTGCGCGCCGCATGTTTCAGAATTTTGGGAAGTTAAATTGTAGCGTTTGAGTTGTTTTAAGAGTCTATAAAGTTGTGGTCTGCTGTGCAAGCTAACGTTAAGAAGACGTGTCTCATGTCCGTTTATGAGCTGTGATTGGATGATACGAGTGCTGTGAATCACTCTTGTAGCGAACGCTGATTCGCTGTTGTGTGCTGTCAATCACTCTTGTGGCGAACGCTGATTCGCTGTTGTGAGCTGTCAATCACGTCGCACGCCGTTGCGACCAGCCCACTTTGTCGTCATTTCCGGCACGACATTGGTCGAAGGTAAGGATCTACATTCGCCATGTATGCTTGTAGAATGAACTACTGACGCTGTGATTGATTTGTTGACGCCACGTATGTTGTAGCGAGCTCCGCCTCGCAAGCACTGAAGCTGGTGACGCGCTACGCACGCTGCGTTGGCCCGCCCATTTTTGTCGTCACTTCCAGGTGCCGCACTTTGAGTGACAGGTCACACTCGCTGGTTCACACTCGTTCACACACGAACACACACTTAAACACTCATCTGAAGCCATCAACACTGTCTAGCAACATAAACTTGTCTCTGACAAGAAAGCGGTTCGAGCAATTATCACGTTCTTACTGAAAACTAACCCTAATAGGTTGTTTTCTTTCCATGTACTGATTTAAACTCAGTCGCTTCGTGATAACATACGCGACGCTGCCCCCTGCTGGACGTTAATAGATGAGTTTTCTCTCAACACCTCATAAAGTCAGCATTTTTTATGGTGAAACTTACCAGCTTTAAAATTGTTCTGTACACAAACAAAAAATCCTGTTTATTTTAAATAAAGAATTTTTGAAAACAGAGGTACAGACGAACAATTGATGCTCGTTTTAAATACTGAAGAGATTTAAAATAACACTCAAAAAGCATCTTTTATTTGATTTTCAAATTAAATAAAAAAGAAAAGTTGATGGAGAGCAGAGCATTTCCACATTCAAAATTTTAAACAGCATTGGCGTACACTGTACACTTTTGGTTAAAAATAGCATTTTTAACGTTTTTCTGTGTACATTTAAAAAAGTGAAGATTTATTTGCACACATTAAAATTCGAATTGTCTTATTGATTTTCACAAAAAATCAAGTTAAAGATGGAAGTTCAAGACGGTACGCGTCCAAGGCTCATACAGTATGCGCCTCTAGAAGACCCATACATCAGTGGGTACCAAGAGGAACCCCGGAGCCATGAATTGGCTCCCCCTGCACCTTGCACAGAGGAAAAATCTTTCTCATTGTGTGGTGACTACTCAGCTGCCCGAAATGTCTTGCAGAGAAACGATGAACATCCATATTTTTTCTTTTCCAGAATTTTGAAGGCGTATATAGGTGACATGATGGAACCTGACCTGGAAGAGCAGACGCTTTTCAAATCTGTTTTCAGGGATAATCTAATCCCTGATGTTAGATTCAAGTTGCCATGGAACTTGGCCTGGGGTGATTTAGAAGCAACATCTTTGAATGAAATAGTAGAGTGTGCTGCGGATGTCTTTGCAGCTAACATGCAAGCCAAAACACCCTTACAGGTGTCCCCGAATGAAGCGGTCAATTCCCACTCGCTGGAGCTAGAAGGGACAAGTTCATCAACTCCCTCTCCTAACAAAGGCGAAAAGAAACAGACCTTTCAACCTGACAAACCACAAAGTGGGGGTATCCGCGGGAGAAAGAAACCAAAATGGTTCAGATCGAACCAGATGGGTGAAAACCAAGGTCAATCGGCGGGTGGACTTCAAAAGAAATTGAAGGATGGGGACCTATACTCATGTAACTATGCGTTGTCCCAACAGACACCCCCGAGCCTTGGAACTGCACCTCCCGCGCCTCGAACTGAACAGTTCGAAACAGGCAAAGAGTCACGAATGTCC
Source organism: Garcialebias charrua (assembly GCA_038048925.1). Taxonomy (NCBI): domain Eukaryota; kingdom Metazoa; phylum Chordata; class Actinopteri; order Cyprinodontiformes; family Rivulidae; genus Garcialebias; species Garcialebias charrua. The sequence continues at coordinate 6,623 of JBBPBX010068092.1, read as the reverse complement.
CGGAATAATGGCCCAACACCTCTATGCTCGGAAGAGACAGAGGAAGTAAGTAGTTTGTCAGTAGATTTGAATGTTACTGTGCTTGACCAACCTGTTACAATGAGTGGCATTATCATTGATAATGACACTATCAACATTGACCAACCTGGAGCGATGTGTAGCACTGTCTTTCACAAAGACTCAGAGCACACAAATAACTCAGCGCACACTACTTCTGACATTGCCATGGATGTTGACAGCAAACCAATTGCTGACACACAACAACATCCTGAAGGTCATGATGCTGACAGCCAACAAGATGCTGACAGTAAACAAGATTACACAGCCAGAGTCACACGTGAACAGAAACGTGGACAAAGACCTGTGAGGTTTCTGTGTAACTTTATGCAAAGGGGGGTGGCTAAGAAAGCCTACCTGCCCATCACACTGGAAGGTGTCCTTGAGCGTGAAGCCCTCCTGGATGGCAGTTCTGATATAACTATTATGTCGGCCAAGCTGTTCGAGGAGCTGAGGACCGCCGCCAACGGTGTTGACGGGCAAATACCCTTTGAGGAATGTGCTATTGAGCTACAGGGTCTCGCAGAGACGAGAACAACCCTAACAGCCATAGCTATGGTTCACATGCAGATTGGCAAAACGACACTACACCACCCAGTGTATGTGTCCACACTTGACTCATTCCCATTTCTGGTTGGCCAAGACTTTATAAACCGTTTTGAAGCGATTATAGATTATGGTCAACAGGAAATGTGGGCACAGTGAGAAAACCCCTGCCAATAAAAGTGCTTCCTAGTTGCGATACAGACTGCCTAACCGCAGGTACCGCACAGGCCACAAGGGACTGCTCATCCGAGGACGAGAGCCCGGTAAGTGAACCTTCAACTACAGGTGAGACAGAAGAGACCCAAAAGTTGGACCAAACTCTGGTCCAACAAGAGAACCTCCTCTGTGAGCTGACACATTCAGCACTCCCTGACCACTGCCTACCACAGGTAGTGAAAGGTGTTGAGATCAAAGGATCCCACACCGATGACGCTGTACTGTCCTCGGAGACAGGTAATTCGGCATTCAACCAAGCTTTTGATGAAACCTTGGTTCAGGAACATTTGTGTCTAGAACTACTCAGAAATGAGATAGTTTTTACAGACTCAAAGAGCCTCTCTTCAGTCGAGAGGTGGGAAGACGCACACAACGACAGTGACCCGTCGCAGTCTGTACAATCAGACACACCTGCGACTGCGCCGACGGTTGTGACACACCTGAATTACACGGAAAGAGGTAAACGTAAGAAGATACGTTGGCCAAAACCTAAACGATTCCTGTGTACCGTCTTCTCTCAGCTGCGCGAACAGCTTAAACTAAACGGTGGCATCCTAACTTGTGCCCATGGACGGACGTCCTCACCTGTGTTCGTGGTCCCCCATGACCAAAGGGGGGTGATGTTAGGCCATGCCAAAGACAAAGATTTGAATGTACACCTCAGAAACACTTTTGCTTTCGCCCAGAAAAACCTGGAAAAATCTGCTGAAGGACGCAAGGCGTACTACGACCAGAAGGCCTCTCACAATGAACTCCAAGTGGGAGACAGAGTCTGGTACTATACGTTCGCCCCAGCAACCGGGAAAGGAGGGTCCGAGACCGGAACTCTCGCCCGCAAACTAATGCCCAGGTGGACTGGACCTCATCTGATAACAGACAAAGTGTCCTCAGTCGTCTACGAAATCAAAATCAGCAAAGGCCGCAAAGAGCCAATTGCTAAATGGGTACATCGAAATCAGATCAAACCTTACAAGGCGTTCAATGACTCCACAAAAGACAAAGATCTCACAAACTCACCGACTTCATGGGATAATAAGGTCGTCCAAACACAAGTTAGTAAATAAACTAATCAGGTTTAAACTACCATATTTCCCACCCTATAAGTCGCATTGTCCAATTTGAACTTAGAAACGCTAAGCCTAAAACCCACAACAAAAAACTAACCTTAACAACCGTTTAAATCCACGAGATTTAATTTGACCTCGGTCATAAAGTTGAGACCTGTTTTTCTTGTGTGTTGCACTTTGGAATCTGACGACAAGAGTGTGTCGAAGCAGTGAAACGTTGTTTCCTTGTTGTTTAGTCATTACTGTTGTCATTAGTTGAGATATTGTTTGGTTCTGAACACTCCCAGCCAAAAAGGTTTTGTATTAACATTGGTTAATGAATGATATGGATTTAACTATGCCAACATGCAGTTCGTTTTGTTAAATCTCAATCGTCGAAGAGTCAATGTAGTTTAAAGCTACTTAAGGTACAATAAACTACACTGGTCTCATAATTTCTAAATTGAACCGATTCGATCGTTTCTATTCTAGATTGTCTATTTATTTTGATGAGTCTCGCCATAGACTTCAAAATTTATTAGGAATACCAAATCCTACGTCGTTCGTCTAAAAGACAACAGACATTTAGATCAAACTATATTTCATTTTTATTTTAGTTTAACCTAAACTAAGTAATGAATGGAGGAATAGTTTGGAATTAGAGGCCTTCGTTACAGAAGCCCTCCAAAATTTTATAGGTACAAATCCCTATATCTAATTTTACAGAATTGATCCACCCCTTAATTGGTAATTGTAGCTGATCTAAACCATGATAGCTTACATACCAGGTGCATATAGGTAAGGCTTAATGTAAAATCCCAATCATAAGCCCACCTTAAAAACCACATAAATGCATGACACATAGAACCAGAGTGGCACGGACTGGAAACCAACCAGCCTCCAACCATCGATGTGGGGACCTGCAGCTCCAACGCTTGGTCTTCAACCTTCATCCAAGGGCCGCCTCCTCTGCGTCAAATCGAGGGATCCCCTCTACATGCTGATTATGAAAACAATTGTTGCTGATCATTCAACAAAACTAATCGTTGGGGATTTACTGCTGTGGAATTACCGCTGTGGATTATAAGACTTTGCTTTCCAAGGGATCACAGACTTTGTTTTCCAAGAGTTAACAGACTTTGTTTTCCAAAGGATTAAAAGCTTTTCGCAATGGGATTACCTCCGAACAGTATGGAATTTCCAAAACTTTATGGGATTATAATTTTTGATTTTTCTTTTCCACTTGCTGGATTACTTCAAGATCAAAGACAGTTCAAGGTTTCCTTTCGTGTTGGACCCCATCCCCAAGGACTGGCGATGGCTTCCAAAAGGGGGGAGATGTAATGGACCTACCCAGGGTCAAATTAAGGTTTTTGAACTGTCCAGTGATGACCTTTACTGACCACTCAGTAAAGCAAGACATTTACTACAAAATCATTCATTTAGCTATAATCTGATAAATATAGTCACCAAAAGAGACTATTTCTATCTTTGATTTTATTCTAATGTGATCAAAAGAATAACTTTTGTCATTTTCATGATGTGTGCTTTTTAAGCTGTGTTATTCTGTGAGAGTTAAACTGTGTCCACTGCTGTGTTAAAGGGAAATATCGGGTCACAGAGACCCGACTGTTTTGTTTAGAAATAAGAAGACAGTTTAATCAGTTGTTTTTCATGAACAAGGCTCCAGCTGCTCTGTCTTTTCCTAAACAATTTCCCTCTGCTGCTGTAACCTTGGGTTCTGATAAGACAAGTGAACTCCTCTCTTTGTGCCTGCTCTTTAAGTTCTAAACTGTGCGAGAACGCGCCAGAGAGTTGCTGGGAACTTCCAAAGAGATGTGAACTTTCCCAAGAGCTGGACACGTGTGGTCAAGAGCTAACGACCGGCGTCTTCAGCTAAGGACTGATAACAGGCTGTTATGAGTCTACTTCGAACAAGCCGAGCTCAAAAACTTTGTTTATTCCCTCCTGGAATAAGTTTATCTTGAAGTCAGAGGCCTGAAGCTGACATATTCTCTGATGACCAACGCGGAAGCCAGGAGACGTTGAAACGTAAACTAAAACCAGTTTTGGACGTGCTGGGACTAAAGGACTCTGTGCATCTGAAGGCTGGTGTCTTCCCTCTTACCGGGCGGTCGTCAAAAGGTAAAGGAGCTGTTTACAAAACGTACCTGGATTTTAGCAGAAGTCTGATGGGAAGTGTCACTCTGGTCTCATGCTCAGGATAATGTTCTTCTTAAATCTTTCCTCCTATTTCTTTTCCCTCTCAACCTAAGCTGGAAACTATATTTTAAGCTGAAATGCCCCTCAGACTAAATATGTGTAACATCTAATATTTATGTCTGTTGTGTTGAATTCAAGTGTGCTGACGTATTTGAATTGAAAGAAAGTGAAATCATGTCAATCAAGTGTAATGGTGTTAATTTAGTTGGTTTATTTTAAATAAATGATAGTGTCTCTTTGACATATCAAACTAAGTTAACGTGTCCATTGTCACTTAATGGCTCTGTTTATTTATCCATCATAAAGATCACAGAAATATTGGGTAAACTGAAAAAGAAGAGAATCCGTGAATTTACTATCCAATCTGAATAAGTAAATTAAGGTAAAAAGGAGGTCAGTATTAAACTGACCCCCCCTTTAACCCCTTACAACATGGTAGCATGGTCCTTAGCCCCAACTATTGAAAGATGTACATATTGTACATTTCATGTTCATACATCTCAGTTGGCCAACATTTATAAAAATACTTTACTTTTTATTGAGCTCAAGTAGTCTAATTTTCTGAGATACTGAATTTAGGGTTGTCATTGGTTGTCAGTTTTAATCATCAACATTAAAATAAATAAACATTTGAAATATATCAGTCTGTGTGTAATGAATGTTTCACTTTTTGAATGGAATTCCTGAAATAAAACAACTTATTTAAAATATTATGACCAGCACACTTTGTACAGATTATTTTTGTGGTGAGGGGACTGTAATTTTATACAGCTTTTTTTATTTCTCTTGTTACTGCCTGCTATATCAAAAAGAAAAATGAAGGCATGTTAAAAAAAAAATTGTTAAGTACCGACCAAAAATGAAGGCATGTTAAAAAATTATTATTGTTTATGTTAAGTACGGCCAAAGAATGAAGGCATTAAAAAAAAAAAAATTATGTGAAGTACGGCCAAAGAATGAAGGCATTTAAAAAAAAAAATTATGTGAAGTACAGACCCAAGTGAGCTGTGTACTTTTATAGATTTGTTTGTGTATTTTGTGTTGCCACCAGTTGATAAGTTCCGTAATGTAAAGCTTTTTTTTTAAGTTACCAAAGGTGGAATTCTCAATTTTATGTGTTATGCTGTTCCTTTAAATTGTGTCAAATAAACAGGATAAAGGTAAAATTTATGGAGTGATTTGTAAAACTTAATCCAACTGTTTGTAGGATTTTAAAGCTGCGGATGCGGATGGTCAAATGTATTTCCCTAGATTTGTTTGCCTCAACGCAATTTTAAAGTAGATTCATTATACTTTTTATATGCATAGCATGATTTTGACAAGCAGCATGTAAAGTGACTAAAATAAGTTAAATATAATAGCCTAATTAGAATAAGCTAAATACAGTAAGTTATTGACGTCAGATAGACGTCTAATGTAGACGCCTTTTAGACGTCAGGAATATAGACGTCTAATGTAGACGCCTTTTAGACGTCAGGAATATAGACGTCTGTTGGACGTCGGAAAAAAGACGTCTTTTAAACGTCGGGGAAAAGACGTCTTTTAGACGTCGGGGAAAAGACGTCATCTGGCGTAACGTTTTCGACCTTCCAGGGACCTGATTTCGACGTCCAGAAATGACCTGAAAAAGACGTCGTATAGACGTCACCTACTGTGATAGAATATCATGTTGGTCAACAAAGTAGACACTCAGCTAACTACAACATAATGTTAGTACTTAAGCTAGCTAACATTACACTAGTTTAGTAAGCCAGCTGATATTACTGCATTTGTTGTGTAGAGACTCATTGTATTCATAATTCCTTGTAACAAATGCAAACCCGTTAGGTAACCTATTATATAGTATTATATATTATATTATATATAAATTATTTTAAAAATCTGTATGCCTCTTTTAACACCAAGCCACAATTTACTGAGAAGTTGGTCAGGGCCTGCACCTGGGTTTAGCACCATCTCTCCAATAGATGCATGAAAGCTGTTTATCACTGATAGTATATTAGAAGGGCAGCATGGTGGTGCAACTGGTAGAGCTGCTGCCTCTCAGCGAGCAGGTCCCTGGTTCAAATCTGTGTGCCTTTCTGGGTGGAGTTTGCATGTTCTCTCCGTGCATGCGTGGGTTCCCTCCGGGTACTCCGGTTTCCTCCCACAGACTAAAAACATGCATGTTTGGCTGATTGGTAACTCTAAATTGACCCTAAGTGTGAGTGAGAGAATGAATGGTGGTTTGTCTCTATGTGGCCCTGTGATAGACTTGCAACCCGTCCAGTGTGTACACTGCCCCTCGCACAGTGATTGCTGGACATGGGCACCGGCGACCCCCGTGACCCAAAAATGAAAGAAGCGGGTAAAAGATAATGGATGGATGGATAGTATATTAGAAGAGATGTTGACATGAACAAACATGGAGGGAAGAAAAGTCACAATAAGCAGAGGAAAAGAGTGGAAAAATCTAAGCAAAGAGGAGCTCATGGCCTTCATTGGAGTGACCATTCTTGCACGAAGTGAGAAGAACTGGAATGTACCAATGTGTGT
>JBBPBX010068091.1:0-10494 GCA_038048925.1 Garcialebias charrua | reverse complement strand
TATACACATACACAGTATATACTGTGTGTGTGTGTGTGTGTGTGTGTGTGTGTGTGTGTGTGTGTGTGTGTGTGTGTGTATATATATATATATAGATATATATATTTTCCCATGCCTCAAACCGACAAGTCTTTTGGTTGGCACATGCACTGATGTCAGCTATCATGAAGCAATAATTGTGTTTCTGGAAGTGGTAAGTGAAGCAGCAGACACACTTAGGAGATGCTGAGCAGTGCAGAGAATTAAATCTGTCCATCACCATGGGATGAAAACCTTCTGGGGCTCATAAGACCTCTTAAACAAATTAAAGGCTTAATCAGAGTGTTGGTAGCTTATCTGAGATGAAGTGCCACCAAGTCCTCATTCATCCAAACTTCGCATGTTTCCACCTCAGGCGGAGGAGGTGGTGTGTGGAAAACAGGAGGAAGGAGGGGACATGGAAGAAAGTAACAGAAAACAATATTTAACATGTAAAACATCAGATTGTGATTTCCTCTCTGGATCATTTCCCAAACAATGGGGGTTCAGCAGCTTGTAGCTTATTTGCCATAAAATAAATCGAATGAAATGGCGCAGGAGTGAAGGAGGTGAAAGAATGAGAGAAAATATGATGTAGGAGGAAAAGAAAATAGGTAGCTTAATTAAATTGGCTTCAAAGTGTGTGATGCTTGAATGAGTCAGTGTTCCAGCCACTGCCTCAGAGTTACATTCACTCACGTCTAATAACAGAAACGCATCGTATCAGCTCCACAGGAAGGGACGGCACAACAACCAACAGAGAAATCCAATTAACTCAGTCCTGATCTGAGCAAAATTTATTTTCTAAATTAATACGTTTATTTCTGATTTAAAAAATATTCACCCTGCTGGTTATATCCAGCCGTGACATTTCAGATTTTTTTTCCTCTTGCTTTGTCTCCATCAACTCCTCCAGTCAATGAATTCACCCAGAAATGGGTTTAATAACCTGTTTGCCCACAGGGACTCACAGGCTACACGCAAATGATGCATAATTAAGAGAAAACACACAAACTCCAATTAATTCCACTTCATCCCTTCATCTTCCCTCCCCTATGAGCCTCCCTCCCTCGTGGATCTCTAAGGTGATCCCCAGCGTCCAGCTGTTGTATCAACATGTGTCAAGTCCATGCAGTACTGTTTAAAGTAAGGGACTTACTGAATGATAAAGCTTTGTGTTTGCTGTATAATACAATTATTGTCCCGCATTTAATTTATTGTGTGGATGTTTGGGGTGCAGCTTGTAAAACTATAACCAAGCCTATTTTTATTTTACAGAAAAGAGCAGTAAGAATTATCACAAGAAAGCATTACTGTCATCCTTCAAGTATTTTGTTTTATCAATTGAAATTACTTAAGCTTTATGATTTGGTGGACTACAATATTCTCTACTTATGTACAAAGCTCAGAATCACATACTACCATCAAACATTCAAGCGTATTTTGTAAAAAGGAATAGTTGTTATAATCTAAAGGGAATGGATATTTTTGTAAAACCGAAGTATAGAACCAGTTTAAGGGGTAGGTCTACTTCAACACAAGGAATATGTTTACAGAATAGTTTGGATAATGATATTAAAAAAGAGAAGTCATTATTTATATTTAAGAAAAAGATTAAGCATATATTGTTGATAAGATACATATAAATTACATATAAACATATATCTAATGATCCATAAATGAAAAATTGTGATAAGTTATGTATTTTGTTGTATTATTTATAGATGTTTGTTGTTTGAATTGACTGTTTGAATTGATTGAAAGGGCAGAAATGATAAGATTTAATTCTTCTTTCATTTTATTTTATAGGTATTTTTATTTTCTTTGTTTTGAAATTGTCTTTGTGTTTTTTTTAATTGAAATGAATAAATAAATAAACTAAACTAAAAACTAAACAATGCACGCTTTCACATCCAGGAGCTTGAACATTTGTCCTGAGGATTGTGACACAATTCAAATGTTCCTGCTCCTCCATTGGCAGGAGCTGCTGAGAGTTAGCTGTGTTTGTGCTGAGATGCCAACTTTTCACGTATCCTGTCGGTGAAAGCTCACCGTAAACAAAACCCATCAGGTGTTTTCACACATCTGTGAGCTGAGGCTCCTCTCCTCCCACACACTCCCTCCTGTTTGCCCAGGCACAGCTGAATCAATACATTGTTAGTCAGTCTCTCCTCTTGGCCTGCAGTCTCCATCTCTACTTGGTTCTCCCCTCACATTTTGCACATTTTATGCTCTTTTTCTTCCATTTAGGTCATGGGCAGCACGTTGGCACAACTGGTAGAGCTGCTGCCTCTCAGCGAGAAGGTTGCCGGTTCAAATCCCGGTCCGGGGCCTTTCTGGGTGGAGTTTGCATGTTCTCCCCGTGCATGCGTGGGTTTCCTCCGGGTACTCCGGTTTCCTCCCACAGACCAAAAAACATGCTTGTTAGGCTGATTGGTGACTCTAAATTGACCCTAGGTGTGAGTGTGAGAGTGGATGGTTGTTTGGTGTGAGTGAGACAGGTCCCTCTTGTAAATGAGTCCCCGTGACTCAACGAGGCTAGCCTGTATAAATAAAGGTTGAATGAATGAATGAATGAAAAGGTCCCTCTGCAGCTTCTGGTCTTTGTGTGTTTATCTGCACCCACAGCTGATGTAGGGGGGAACATACGCGTGAAAGATGGGTAAGAATGAGGGAAAGAAGGGGTTTGAGTCAGCAGGTAGAGAATGAGCATGAGGAGTGATGAAAGGGTTGTGCAAACGGAGTGCAGTGGGGGTGAAATGAGTGTGTGGCAGTGAACAACAGGATGATGGCTGCAGCTGCAGCCCCTTTTGCTGCTGCAGGCGGCTGAGCCTCAAGGCTTCTTGTGCTGTTGAGTAAACAGAGGCGGTTGTCAGAGTACAGGTGTCAGCGCCACCAGCAACATCACTCACTGGAAACAAGTCGATGAGCATTATTAAGACTGAACTGGTGCAAAATGTATTTAACCTGTTAAAAATATGAACTGTATGTTCATCAATCAACAAATTCTGTGATGGTTTGCATCTCCTCCTCATCCAGCGCTAATGTTTTTGTCTGTGTGTTTGTGTGGGTCAGCAAAACAACACATGATCTACTGGATAGATTTCAGTGACAATCTCAGAAAGTAATCATCAAAACACCTTCAGCGATTCACTCCAGCCCTTTCATCTTTTTAAATAAATCCGTAAAAATCCATCCAGCTTTTTGTTTTACTCTCTTTTCCCTTCAATCTAAAGATCTTCCTCACTCATCCACTTACATCCCTTCCTCTTTCGGTTGCGGAAGCCGATGAATAAAACAAAACAAGGATGCTGCGAGTTGAGATGGAGCCATTTCAGGCACAAACCTTAAAGTGATTCAGATCTTTCAAAGTTTTAGTAAAGCTAATAAACAAATAGTATCTTACCTGTCATAGGTAGCTCTTTGAATGGCCTCAGTTTGCAGAAACAAACTAACTTTTAATTTTGATGAGCTAAATGCTTTTTTCATTCGACCTTTATTTAGGCAGGTTAATCCCATTGAGCTTCAAGGACTCATTTACAAGAGAGACCTGATTACAAACAAAGAATGATGACAACAGCAACAGTAGATTTTCCTTGGACAATCAACAATAGACAATCATAAGAGAGGCATACAGATTTTTTTTTTAACAAGTTAAAACAAAGATGTCAAAGTAGCAAAACAGACAGATTATAAGGCAAATGTAGAAAATCAAAAACAGGAACATGTCTGCATTGGTTTTTGCCAGGATTCCAACAGATTCTTAAAGCCATTTAGAGAGGTCAAGGTCGAGAGCTTCAGATCTTTTTGTAAGATATTCCAGGAAGCAGGAGCGAGAGTAGGAGAAGGCCCTTTTGCCAAGTTCAGTTCTCACTGACGGAACACTGCAGGTAATCATGTCCTGAGAGCGCACGCTGTAGCTGCACTCACGCAGAGACATGTAGGAGGAGATGTATGAAGGCAGCAGACCAAGAAGTGATTTAAAGATGAAAATGTACCAGTGGAAGAGTCTGCGTGAGGTTAATGATGTCCAGTTAACCAGTGAATACAGGGTGCAGTGGTGGGTACGATAATCACAGCCAGTTATGAATCTTAGTGCACCATGATAGACAGCATCCAACATCTGCAGGGTGCTTGTAGGAGCATTCATGTAGATAATGTCACCGTAATCAATGGAGGGAAGGAAAGTCACAGTTGCAAGTCGTTTCCTAGCATTCAGTGTTAGACAGGATCTGTTTCTGAAAAAGAAACCCAGTTTAACTTTCAGTTTCAAAAAAGGCGTTCAATACAGAACAACTGCACTTTATTTGTAACAAACAAGACGTTTCGCTTCTCATCCGAAAAGCTTTATCAATTGAGTTAGGAGACAGTGAGAGGGAGAATTTATAACAGGACAAGCCATTGACACGCACCAACATATGTAAATTGGAAACTAACACCCCCACATACTTGGGATAACACGTACCTGTGACCCATTCAAAGTTCAGTGTGTGAAAACAGAGCTTACAGAACACACACACACATCCTACTGTATGTGAAATGACAAGTCACACTTCACCCATTGATAGCAGGGACCTGTCAAAGTCTTTGTTGGTCTAATTCACAAACAAGGCTCCTCTGTTCTCATCAGGTGTGAGACGCCTGGGAACCAAACCCAGGGCCGCACCATAAGTTTTAGAAAGTTGAAATCTTAGACCTCCTCCTCTGTTTAACGATGGTTTCTCTCTTTTTACATAAATCGCCTCCTTCACACCTCTCTCAAACCACCTGTGCTCTCGGTCCAAAATATGTACATTTTGGTCCTCAAAAGAGTGTCCCTTGTCTGTGAGGTGGAGGTGAACAGCTGAGTTTTGTCCAGAGGAGGAGGCTCTCCTGTGTTGAGACATTCTTCTGTGGATGGAGGTTGTTTAGTTTCTCCAATGTATAAGTCTGGATAGTCCTCGCTGCACTGGACTGCATAAACTACACCACTCTTTCAGTTTCTTTACTAGGTTTTCTACGACGAGCTTAAAAGAGAGATGTGAATCGACCAGTACAAGATTGAGAATGAGCGGATCGACCAGTACAGTATACTCAAATACTTATAGGAATCAACAAACTCAATAGGGACACCGTTTGAGGATAAAATCAGAGGAAGAACTACTGGGACCAACTTCCTATTTGAAAAAAGCATCCCTTTGGTTTTATCAGCATTTAGGACAAGTTTGAGACGGAACAATCAGACTGGGTGATGTCAAAAGCGGATTGCAAAAGCTGGAAAGCCTTAACAACTGTTTTAGCTCGACAGTAAACAACTGTGTCATCAGCATAGAAATGTAAGGATGCATCAGGGATGCTCTGACCTACATTACCTATGTAGATGCAAAGAGGGTTTGTCCTAAGACTGAGCCTTGTGGTACACCATTGCTGACTGTTAAATAACTGGAAGAAGTACCATTATGTTGAACACATTGCATCCGATTGGAAAGATAGTTAGAAAACTAACCAATGGTGTGATCTGAGAAACCGATTTCTGAGAGCTTATGACACATGATGTTATGATCCACAGTGTCAAAAGCTTTAGACAGGTCTAAGAAAAGTGCAGCACAATAATCCTTAGCATCCAATGCTTCAACAACGTCATTAACTAACTGAATGCTAGGATACGCCTTGTATCTGTGACTTTCCTTCCCTCCATTGATTACGGTGACATTCTCTACATGAATGCTCCTACAAGCACCCTGCGGATGTTGGATGTTGTCTATCATGGTGCACTAAGATTCATAACTGGCTGTGATTATCGTACCCACCACTGCACCCTGTATTCACTGGTTAACTGGACATCATTAACCTCACGCAGACTCTTCCACTGGTACATTTTCATCTTTAAATCACTTCTTGGTCTGCTGCCCTCATACATCTCCTCCTACATGTCTTTGCGTGAGTGCAGCTACAGTGTGCGCTCTCAGGACATGATTACCTGCAGTGTTCCGTCAGTGAGGACTGAACTTGGAAAAAGGGCCTTCTCCTACTCTGCTCCTGCTTCCTGGAATATCTTACAAAAAGATCTGAAGCTCTCGGCCCTGACCTCTCTAAATGATTTTCAGAATCTGTTGGAATCCTGGCAAAAACCAATGCTGATTTGTTCCTGTTTTTGATTTTGTACATCTACCTTATAATGTTTGCTAGTTTTTGCTACTTTTTCTTTTGTCTATTGTTTAATGTACTTGTACCATTGCTGTTCATCATTCTTTAGTTTGTAGCAGGTCGCTTTCGTAAATAAGCCCCCGAAGCTCAATAAGATTTACCTGACTACATAAAGGTTGAATGAATTAAGAACCTTCAGTGAAGCAGTCGTGCTATGTTGTTTCCTGAAACCAGATTGATGGAGAGGTAAGATGTTAAATGAGTCCAGGTATTTTTTTATTTGAGGATTTATCAGTTTTTCTAGAACCTTGGCTAAAATGCAGAGTTTAGAGATCGGTCGATAGTTGTTCAGTGAGGTGGGGTCACTTCCCTTCAGCAAAGGAAGAACAAATGCTGTTTTCCAAGCATCCAGAATGGCGTTTTGGGTTATGGACAGGTTAAAGATGTGGGTCACGGGAACTGCAGCCAGCCTTAAAGGGGACCACACATTCAAAATTCACTTTTTAATGTTTTTTTTACTCAACTTTGGGTATTTACTTCATAAAAAAACAGGCCTTGTGCCAAAAAAATGCACCCAGTGGTTTATTTACTCTAAGTATATTTATTTAACTGTGATAAGTTAGGTTTCGGTTTGAAATCATCGCGCCTGTGACGTCACAGGCGCGAGGACAACCCACCTCAACCTGAGTCCAGCCCCTCACCTAGCAACCCCTGGTTAGGCTCAACCCACTTCTGTATTAAACACATGACTGTTGTTTTTCATGATTTCATCTCATCTTTTGTTTATATGTTCTTAATTTCATGTGTACAGCACTTTGTTGCAGCTGCGTTTTTTTAAATGGCTTTATAAATAAAGTATAATTGTTATTTTTATGTTTTAGTTCAATTTTTAGTGTATTTGCGATCGCTCCCAACGCGCAGCCGGCATAAATTAAACGAGCGGACCCCCGGCGTAGGGACCCGCGGCAACGGGACCCTCTTCTGGCGCGATGGAGCGGAGCTTCAACTGTACAGCCTCGCTGCTGCCTCGAAGCAGCCTCACAGCAGCGAGGACCTTCTCCTTACGGATTAATTTACGGGAGACACTTGGTGAACTTTGTGTTGTCTTGACTGGAACAGCGATAACTCCCAAAATCTCCGCGTGCAACGAGCGGAGCTGGCGAACACCGGAAGAGGAACAAGCTAACATTAGCTTCGGATTCGGGTGGTCTATGCTAAAAGGAGCAGCAAATTGTGGCGCGCTCAGACGGGTTTCGGTAAGTTATCTTAAGCTAGCACTAACAGTAAGTCAAATGAGTAATAAAAAAGAGCTAATTTTAAAACAACAACACATTACAGATACTGGCTGTTACAGAGGGCGTAAACAGATCGTTGAAGGGCGTGGACTTCAGAACTCAGTATCAGAAACCGGTCGTTCAAAACGAAAGTTAAAAATGGCAGAATTAAAAAGGGTATAATTAATTATCTAAGAATTATTTTGTGTATTAAAATGAATTAATATTGTCAAGATAGCACACAGACATAACATAAAAATTTTAAATACTTACATGTGGTCCCCTTTAAGAAATAAGGTGGAAGTTCATCTGGACCTGCAGATTTTTTAGGATCAAGATCTTTTAACAGTTTATTTACCTCACTGACTGAGAACGGAGAAAAAGAGAAGGTGTGATTAACTGAGGATTGACTTGTAGGAGGGATTTGATTTGTAGAAGTTTGGTTATTAGATGAAGTGGCTGATTTTCCATTTGTAACTGTGTCAAATAATGAACTAGAAGCAACAAAATGTTTGTTGAAACAGTTCAGGATCTCGTGCTTATTTGACACAGGAACAGAGTTAACGAGAAGTTGTGATGGGAGGTCAGATGATTGGGGGATGCCTGAGAGAGATTTGATGGTTTTCCAGAATTTTTTGGGTCGTTTAGATTTTTGGAGGTCTGAGATAAGAAATAGTTACGTTTTGTAGCTTTGATGTCAGTTGTGCATTTATTCCTCAGCTGCCAAAAATTCTACCAATCAGTGAAGCAAACATGAGGGTAACCACCGTATTGTGTCTTTAAACACGTACGGTGCCACCCAGATGTAAAGGATTCTAGGAGGTCAATATTAATACTGACCTCTTTACCTTAAGTAATTTACTTATTCAGATTGAATAATAATTTCGCGGATTTTTTTTCTTCTTCCACTTGCTAGATTACTTCAAGATCAGAGACAGTTCAAGGTATCCTTTCGTGTTGGACCCCATCCCCAAGGACTGGCGATGGCTTCCAAAAGGGGGAGATGTAGTGGGCATGACCGTGTCCACTCTGATACACCTGTGTATTTTTGAACTGTTCCAGAGATGACCTTTACTGACCTCTCAGTAAAGCAAGACATTTACTACAAATTATTCCATTAGTTGTAATCTGAGAACATAGTCACCA
The DNA here is from genome assembly GCA_038048925.1 of Garcialebias charrua. Lineage (NCBI taxonomy): Eukaryota > Metazoa > Chordata > Actinopteri > Cyprinodontiformes > Rivulidae > Garcialebias > Garcialebias charrua. The sequence goes on along the minus strand of JBBPBX010068091.1, from coordinate 1,930 downwards.
AAAGAGACTATTTCTATCTTTGATTTTATTCTAATGTAATCAAAAGAATAACTTTTGTCATTTTCATGATATATGTTATATGCTGTTATTCTTTTAATATGGAGTATTACTGTGTTACTTGATCATATAAGGGTGTCAAAGTTCAGATAAAAGGTCAAACTGACTTACACAGAAGTTGTTTTTGTTGAGTTTCAGCTAAAACTCTAACTAGCGTCTGAAAGTCTTCTCCCTCAGATACTTTTCCTAAACAATTTCCCTCTGCTGAATTTCACCTTGAATCGTGATAACAAGTGAACTGCTCGACTGGTTCTTTTTTGGACCAATGGGAAAGGGACAAGTCCTTTCTCATCTCAGATCTTCTACTAAGGGTCTAAGTTTTTCCTAAAACAGTTAGTTCCTGTGAGGAAGGAGAGATGTGAACTTGCTCTTCAAGCTGTGGGACGTTTGGTCAAAAGCTAAGGGCCTTCGTTCTCCAGTAAAGGCTGATAACATGCTTGTTATCTCTCACACCCCACTCCACAGCCATCCTGGTGCACAGCCTTGTGACTTCCCGTATTGACTACTGCAACTCCCTTCTCTACGGCCTCCCCAACAAATCTCTCCACAAGTTACAGATGGTCCAGAACTCAGCTGCCCGTGTCATCACTCAAACCTCCTACTATGATCACATCACTCCTGTCCTGCAGCAGCTCCACTGGCTCCCGGTTAAATCACGCATCATCTTCAAAATTCTACTTCTCACGTTCAAAGCTATCCACAACCTTGCCCCTCCTTATCTATCTGACCTCCTACAAATCTCCATCCCATCACGCTCTCTCAGATCCTCCTCTTCGCTACATCTCCATGTACCCTCTGCCCGCCTCTCCACCATGGGGAGCAGGGCCTTCACCTGCTCTGCCCCTCACCTCTGGAACGCCCTACCGCCAGACCTTCGCAACACCACCTCCCTTTCTCTGTTCAAGACAGCCCTGAAAACACATCTCTTTAGACTAGCTTATCATTAACTTTACTAAATGTGTTTTTATTATTTTGCATTTTATAATCTTCATGTATTTTTATATTTCAATTTGTCACTGATAATGTTTGCACTGTATTGGTTTGTTAAGTGTCCTTGGGTGTCCTGAAAGGCGCTTTTAAATAAAATGATTATTATTATTATTATTATTATTGTTATTAGTCCACTTAGAACCGAGCATACACGCTCAGAACTTGAATTAAATTCCTTTCTGGAATAAGTTATCTTGAAGTCAACCAGTTGCTGACATATTTTCTGATGATCGACGCGGATCCCAGGAGACGTTGAAACGTAAACGAGAACCGGCTCGGACGTGCTGGACCTGCAACGATTCTGTACGCCTGAAAGGCTGGTGTCATCTCTTTATCAGACTCGTCGTCAAAGGTAAAGAGCTGTTTACAAACGTACCTGGATTTCAGCAGAAATCTGATGGGAAGTGTCACTTCTGGTAACATGCTCAAGACAATTTCCTTTAAACCATCTCTCCTCCTATTTCCTTATCCCTCTCAATCTATCTGGTAACTATATTTAAAGACCGTGTAAAGTGAATTTCAAAATTTTCTTCAATAAACATTATAAATGTCATAATTGTAATCTTGTAAATGAGTAAAAAGTCTCAAAATTGTAGCTCAATTAATTTTGGAGTTATAGATGAAACTGTGTATAAAGATATGTCTTTTTCAGGATTTTTTAGGCGTGGTTTAAACGGGACCGCGTTTCGTCACGCGGTCCTCATTAGTATAGCCCCACCCCCTGCAGCTCCAGCCGTATAAATTCGCCTCGGTGGAGCCGTTCACTCGCGAATCGCAGATAGCATCAGATAGCAATAGCATAGATATTTTGTTCATTGTTAGCTAGCTAATCAATTATGCCTCGTTCGTGCATCTTCCCTGGATGTCGCAATGGTCAGGGCAC
>JBBPBX010068090.1:0-19232 GCA_038048925.1 Garcialebias charrua | reverse complement strand
TGTATTTATTTATATATATATATATATATATATTTTTTTTTTTTTATATATATATTTTTTTTTCTCTCTCTTACCCCCCTGGTTGCCTGGCGTACATTCTGGGGGTGGGCCGTCAGGGGTTGTCCTGGGATGTGGGGGGGTTCGGGGCCTGGGAATTCGCCGTGGGAGGGGCTGGCGGTGCGCTCCCTCTGGGGCTGCTTGGGCTCGGGTGTCCTGTCCTGTCGGCAGGGCGCGGGTTGGGCCGGATCTTGGATGTCTGCTACTCTCCACCCCGGAATGAATGGGCCTACCTCCTGGGTTTGGATGTGGGCTGCCCCATGTAGGGGGCAGGTACATGTCTTGGACCTAGGGGGTATAGAGTGTGCATCGGGATTATGAATGGAACGTGTCGTTATTGTTTGTCTTTCTGTGAGTGAGGGTGAGGATGAGGGTGGGTCTTGAGTGAGTGTATCTGTGTATGAATGTTTAAGTGTCAGGCTGGGACTTGGACTGCCACCTCTCTGATACATCTGAGGCTACTTAAGCCTAGGATATAGTTGACGCGTCGCATAGGGCGCGCGGCCAAAGTGACGCAATCGCGAAGTCCCCGCCCCCGCGCTTTGGCCAGCGCGTTGGTTTCGCGCGTGGTCGTGCACCTCCCAGATTTTGAAGCTCCGCAAGCCTAGCGCGCGCGCCGAATTGATTGACAGGTCGGGTGTGGACCTCACCGACAGCCTTCACGCCAGATTCTGCAGCTGTCTGCGCCGCTGTGGTCGTGGAAACGGCGTCGCGAGGCATGGAGGAATGTTTTGTGACACAAAATGTATTAAATTCTCCTTCATTCCTGATCTGGAGTCGGACTTTTCTTTTGTTTTTTCGCCAAAAGTCACGTGATCGCTTTCTCCTCCGCTGACTCCATGCATTAAAGCCGCAAATAAAGACAACAGTTCAGCACGCGAGCGGAAAGCTATTTGTTTTTGTTGTGTGATTTCAAACAGTTCTTCTTCTACGGTAGATTTCTTCTTCTACACCCTTTCTTGCAACATATGCACAGGTTTTAGAGGGTACTGCCACCTGCTGGTCAGTAAAAGAACAGCACTTTGCCAAGCGCTGCCGTGCCACACCATAAACGCATGCACAGTGCGCGTAGCACGTGCGCTCCAGCTTGCGGACCAAAGCGCGACTATATCCGAGCCTTTAGTGTCGCGCTCCTGCCACATGTCCCCCTGGTGGGTGTTCCTCTGCCTGCGGGCGTGCTTGGGGCCCTCACTATCTGGGGTTGGGCGCTTGGGCGTTTGTCAGCTCGGCCTGGTGGCTGCCTGGTGGGGCTCTTGTCCTCTGGTCCTGTCGGGTCTGGGCCTGAGGGGTGGGCGTCCCCGGTGCCCGGGCCTCGGTGACCGGCCCTGGGGCTACGTCGGTGCAGCGGGCTCCGGCGGGGGCCTGTGAATTTGTCGCGGTTGACCCCGGGGGGTCATTGTGTGTGGTCGCTGGTGGGGTTCGTCCGGTTCTTCCCCTTGGTCGGATCTGGGGAGTGGGCGAGTGGCTCGTCCTGTTCGGGTGGCCCTGGGGACTCTGGGCTCGGGGTCCTTCCTGGCGTCTTGGGCTTTGATCGCTCCTTCGTCTGCCTCGGGCTTTGGGGGGACGGATCTCTGATGCTTCACAGTCGCTACTAAATGTTCTATTGGAGGAACCTTATTCACTTATGCATGCTCACAACCACACACAAATGGATGCAGGGATGTATATGTAGATATATGCAGATATGTAGATGGGTATATGAATGAATATAAATGTATATGTATGTATACTGTATATATATTTGTAGGTATGGGTATGTGTATTTATAGAAATCTACTGCTAGGTCATGAATATTGTTAGTCTTTATGCATGTATGTTTCGTTGCTGTATTCTTTCATGTGCTTTGCAGGATTGCGGACGGAGGTTGGGTGTGTTTGCCTTGTGCTCTTTTTGTGGATAATTGTTGTTTTGTTGTCTTACTTTCTCTTTTCTTTCTGTCTAAAAAAATACATATTGGAGTGAGAGGATGGCTATAAGGTGAGAAGGGAGGCCATCTGTAAATGGGGGAAAAAAAACAAAAAAAACAATGACCAGTAAGTGGCCAAGCCCCAAGTGGAGTGAGCATGCACCCCAGAGGGCACCTGTTGACCTTTGCTACTGTACGCCCTTTTAATGGCCTCACTCACCCAATGTGAGAGGCGTTGTTTTGATAGGGCCTTCCCGGTAGCAGGTGCTGCAAAGCAGATGAACAGTTGGTTTGTTTTTCTCCATTCGGCTGTTCTTTGCATGTAAGTGCGTAAAGCTCTCACGGGGCAGAGAGCCTTCAGCCTTTCCTGTTCTTGATTAAGGACAGGAGCAGGTGGGAAGGAGGAGAGATCAAAGTCCAGACTCCTGTGGTTCAAAGTCAAGACCTTGGGAGTGTATGCGGGATTAGGCCTTAGTGTGACCTTTGACCCATCAGGGGCAAATCTGGTACACATTGGATGTACAGACAATGCATGGAGGTCACCCACGCGTTTCGCCGAGCAAAGTGCCAGGAGTAGAGCGGTTTTATAAGATAATAAATCTATCTTAACCTCGCTCAATGGCTCGAATGGGAGGTCACAGAGAGCCCCTAGGACCAGACCAAGATCCCAACCAGGGATCAGGATCCTGTTGGGTGGTTTAGTCCGAAGCACACCTTTCATAAATCTTATTATGATTGGATGCGCTCCAGGTGTCCTGTGTCCCCAGCCTTTGTGACAGGCTGAAATAGCTGATAGGAAAACTTTAATCGTTGAATAAGAGCAACCTTTTTCCAGTAAGTCCTGAAGGAAAGTCAGGAGCTGAGCCAAGTCGCATGCATAAGAAATAATATTTCTTTCTGAGCACCAGGCTTCAAAAATATGCCACTTCTGTGCGTATAGAGACTGTGTTGACACAGCATGGGCATTTTGTATGGTTTTTACCACATTTTCCGGCAGGCCTGACGCTATCAACTTGTTCTTTTCTGCCAACAAGCTGAGACTTTTGACAGTTCCTGGCCTAAGTGGCTGGACTGCCCCTTCTGGTGACATAGAGGCTGTGAACCCCTGGGGGTCAACCAAGTTGGGAAGAAGGCCTCCTTGCCGATGTGCCCCCAGGCTGCTTTGCTCAGGGGTAATTGAGGGCAGATGTAACCTGTCATCCTTATTAGACAGGATTGGAGCAGAAAGTTTATTTTCCCCCTCCAAGTTTGGGGTCATGGGACTGGGAGACTGCGAGTTTTGTAAACGAGCAGATCTCCTGACTCCAATCCGTTTTCTGGAGTGGTCCAGTTTACTGGTCCTTGGCTTTAATGGAGCGTTGGTACCAGGTAAACCGACCAGGGTCTGTGTTTCACCCGTTGGGAGAATTTTGTTTGAAAGCAGAGCTGGATCAGCACAGAGAGGGAGGTCACGTGCTGTCTGATTACTGCTTGGACATTGCGTGTCCCTCATTAATAACAAAGGGGCAGCTGCAACATGAGAACGTGGAGATGTTCCTTTTGGTTTGGCAGACTTCAGATTATTTGGTGATAAAGAGCTCAGTCCCCTTCGAAAAACAGGAAGAGAGATCTGATTCAACTCTGATTTGTTTCCATCCACAGCAGCTTGAACACAATTGCTGCTGTGAAGGTGTGAAGCTTGTGGCTGCCTGAGGGCATCTGATGTAGCCCCCCCATCGTTAGATTCTGTCGGCATGCCTCCCTGAGGTGCGGACATGTCACGTGTTCGTCTGGTTAGTGTATTGGCTGCCCCATCGTTCACAATGGAGCGAGGGCTTGAGCACGTGACCCTCCTCACCTGTCTCCGTGAGGGGTGTGGGGGGTGCTTGCAGACGCCTCTGTGTCTGCTTACTGCAGACGAATCAGAGGCACCCTGCTGGGGTTTATTGATTAGGCTAATACCCCATGGGCTGTGAGGGAGGGGGGGGAAATGGCCCCCTCCCTTTATGACGGCTGGCAGGCCAGAGGGACCTGTTCTGCTGAAGTTATTTTGTGTGGTTTTTTTTTTGAGAGTCAATAAAACAGAGAGGAGCTGTTTCATGAGCTTATTCGTGCTTATGTGCAATGACGTACATGATTCTATGTCACTCACAGCAGAGAGAGCATGATTTGTGCATGCGATAGATATACCAGCTTTTTGTACCGTGTTACAAGTAAAGTCTGGACATGAAAGGATCATTCCCAGTACCACGTGGGCCGGTGATCGTGTAATGTGGGAACGTGGATCTGGTTCATCAGGCACGTTTTTGTCTGGTGTCCCGGTTTGCCGAGGAGGCCATATGTTTGGTCGCCTGGCGGGGAACAAACCCGTTTTTGCTCCATGCGTGCTCGGTGCAAGGTTGGCCCGGCGGGGATCTCTGCCGGGGCTCTTCCTCGTATGCTGGCCGTATCTGCGGTGGGGCACACATTGCCGAGTGGTGTCGAGACTGCGCAGGTCTACTTCTAGCAGACTCCCTTGGGGGGGTGAAGCTTCTCCGGGGAATGCCCACCCGGAGATCTTCGGCCTGTCTGCGCCTTTGGTCCAGCTTGGTCTGAATTCGCTCCAAAGCTTTACCAAATAATCCCGTCGGCTCTATCGAGTGGTGGAGAAAAGGCACCTTTTGTCCTTCAGGGAGATCCGTTAAAGTCATCCACAGTTGGCGAATTGCGATGACCACTTCCGCCATCCCGTTGCCCTGTGCAACAGCAGCTGTCCCCATCACACGGAGCACAAAGTCTGTTGCTCTGCGGGCTTCGTCCAGCAAGTCGGCGGCAGCCTGCTTGTCCGTTGTTACCTGCAGTTGCTGCAGCTTTTCCGCTAGGTAAGCCTACATCAACGCGGACGCACATGTTAGAACCTGAAACAGACTTTAGAACCTTAAACACATGTTGGAACCAGAAACACATGTTAGAACCTGAAACAGACATTAGAACCTGAAACAGACATTAGAACCTGAAACACACGTTGGAACCAGAAACACATGTTGGAACCAGAAACCCATGTTAGAACCTGAAACAGATGATAGAACCTGAAACAGACATTAGAACCTGAAAAAAACATTAGAACCTGAAACCCATGTTGGAACCTAAAACAAACATTAGAACCTGAATCACACGTTGGAACCAGAAACACGTTAGAACCTGAAACAGACATTAGAACCTTAAACACACGTTGGAACCAGAAACACATTTTCTGGACCTAAAACAGACATTAGAACCTGAAACACACGTTGGAACCAGAAACACGTTAGAACCTGAAACACATATTGGAAACTGAAATTCACGTTGGAACCAGAAACACATGTTAGAACCTAAAACCTAACCCTGAAAACACATCTCTTCAGACTAGCTTATCATTAACTTTACTAAATGTATTTTTATTATCTTGCATTTTATAACCTTTATGTATTTTATATTTCAATTTGTCGCTGATAATGTTTGATCTGTATTACACTGTATTGGTTTGTTAAGTGTCCTTGGGTGTCCTGAGCGGCGCTTTAAAATAAAAATGATTATTATTATATTATTATTATTATGAAACAGACGTTAGAACCTGAAACACACATTGGAACCTGAAACACATGTTAGAACCCGAAAAAGACGTTAGAATCTGAAACAGACATTAGAACCTGAAACAGACATTAGAACCTGAAACTCATGTTGGAACCAGAAACACATGTTGGAACCAGAAACACATGTTAGAACCTGAAACAGACATTAAAACCTGAAACACACGTTGGAACCTGAAACACACGTTGGAACCAGAAAAAGACGTTAGGACCTGAAACAGACATTAGAACCTGAAAAAGACATTAGAACCTGAAACAAACATTAGAACCTGAAACACATGTTGGAACCTGAAACACACATTGGAACCAGAAACACATGTTAGAACCTGAAACAGACGTTAGAACCAGAAACAGACATTAGAACCTGAAACACACATTAGAACCTGAAACACATGTTGGAACCGGAAACACACATTGGAACCAGAAACACATGTTAGAACCAGAAACAGACGTTAGAACCTTAAACACACGTTGGAACCATTAGAACCTGAAACAGACGTTAGAACCTGAAAAAGACATTAGAACCTGAAACAGACATTAGAACCTTAAACACACGTTGGAACCAGAAACACATGTTGGGACCTGAAACAGACGTTAGATTCTGAAACAAACATTAGAACCAGAAACAGACATTAGAACCTGAAACACACATTGAAACCTGAAACACGTTGGAACCAGAAACACATGTTAGAACCTGAAACAGACATTAGAACCTGAAACAAACATTAGAACCTTAAACACACGTTGGAACCAGAAAAACATGTTGGGACCTGAAACAGACGTTAGATTCTGAAACAAACATTAGAACCTAAAACAGACGTTAGAACCTGAAATAGACATTAGAACCTGAAACACATGTTGGAACCTGAAACACACGTTGGAACCTGAAACACACGTTGGAACCAGAAACACCTGTTGGAAACCAAAACAGACGTTAGAACCTGAAACACATGTTGGAAACTGAAACTCACGTTGGAACCAGAAACACATGTTAGAACCTAAAACAGACGTTAGAACCTGAAACACATGTTGGAACCTAAAACAGATGTTAGAACCTGAAACAGACATTAGAACCTAAAACACACGTTGGAACCTGAAACACATGCTGGAACCTGAAACACATGTTAGAACCTGAAACACACTTTAGAACCTGAAACACACGTTGGAACCTGAAACACATGCTGGAACCTGAAACACACATTAGAACCTAAAGCACACGTTGGAACCAGAAACACATGTTAGAACCTGAAACACACGTTAGAACCTGAAACACATGTTGGAACCTAAAACAGATGTTAGAACCTGAAACAGACATTAGAACCTAAAACACACGTTGGAACCTAAAACACACGTTGGAACCTGAAACACATGTTAGAACCTGAAACACACTTTAGAACCTGAAACACACGTTGGAACCTGAAACACATGCTGGAACCTGAAACACACATTAGAACCTAAAGCACACGTTGGAACCAGAAACACATGTTAGAACCTGAAACACACGTTAGAACCTGAAACACATGTTGGAACCTAAAACAGATGTTAGAACCTGAAACAGACATTAGAACCTAAAACACACGTTGGAACCTGAAACTGTCACGGTTTGGTGTGGGGTGAGGGATGAGCCCCGTGGTGCAGGCAGGCAGACTTACGTAGGCACGAGTAAAATCAAAACACTTTAATAAGATGAAAACAAACACTGACGTGGCAGTACAAAACAATACGGACGCTCTAACTGTGGCTGGAATACTAACACTAAACATGTAGACGAGATGTACTCACGAGACCAAGGAGCTGGGGTATGACACACCAGGGAACAGGGACAAAGCCCTTTATGCATCCAACAGGACCAAAGTGCTGTACACACAATCACAAAATACAATACAATCATAAAATGGAAGGGACTAAAAACAGTACTAAAAGAATAAATTATGAATACAATAAAACAAAGTTAAAACATCTCAGATTGTACCAAAAGCCAAAGAAAAAAGATGGGTTTTAAGAAGAGACTTAAAAACAGCAAGTGAAGAGGCCTGTCTTATGTCTAATGGGAGGTCATTCCAGAGCTTAGGAGCTACCACAGAGAAAGCACGGTCCCCTCTAAGCTTGCGCTTTGTCCTCGGTACCCTCAGAAGCAACTGGTCAGCTGACCTGAGCGAACGAGAGGGTGTGTAGTAATGCAGCAGCTCTGACAGGTATGGAGGGGCATGGCCATTTAGAGCTTTAAAAGTAAATAAAAGTATTTTGAAATGAATCCTGTAACGCACCGGTAACCAGTGCAAAGAAGCCAAAACAGGAAATGTGGTCAAATTTTCAAATTAGAACCTGAAACACACGTTGGAACCAGAAACACATGTTAGAACCTGAAACACACGTTGGAACCTGAAACACACGTTGGAACCAGAAACACATGTTAGAACCTAAAACAGACGTTAGAACCTGAAGCACACATTGGAACCAGAAACACATGTTAGAACCTGAAACACACTTTAGAACCTGAAACACACGTTGGAACCTGAAACACATGCTGGAACCTGAAACACACATTAGAACCTAAAGCACACGTTGGAACCAGAAACACATGTTAGAACCTGAAACACACGTTAGAACCTGAAACACACGTTGGAACCAGAAACACATGCTGGAACCTGAAACAGACATTAGAACCTGAAACACACGTTGGAACCAGAAACACGTTAGAACCTGAAACTCACGTTGGAACCAGAAACACATGCTGGAACCTGAAACAGACATTAGAACCTGAAACACATGTTAGAACCTGAAACACACGTTGGAACCAGAAACACATGTTAGAACCTGAAACACACTTTAGAACCTGAAACACACGTTGGAACCTGAAACACATGCTGGAACCTGAAACACACATTAGAACCTGAAGCACACGTTGGAACCAGAAACACATGTTAGAACCTGAAACACACGTTAGAACCTGAAACACACGTTGGAACCAGAAACACATGCTGGAACCTGAAACAGACATTAGAACCTGAAACACACGTTGGAACCAGAAACACGTTAGAACCTGAAACTCACGTTGGAACCAGAAACACATGTTGGGACCTGAAACAGACATTAGAACCTGAAACACACATTGGAACCAGAAACACATGTTAGAACCTGAAACACACTTTAGAACCTGAAACACACGTTGGAACCAGAAACACATGCTGGAACCTGAAACAGACATTAGAACCTGAAGCACACGTTGGAACCAGAAACACATGTTAGAACCTGAAACACACGTTAGAACCTGAAACACACGTTGGAACCAGAAACACATGCTGGAACCTGAAACAGACATTAGAACCTGAAACACACGTTGGAACCAGAAACACGTTAGAACCTGAAACTCACGTTGGAACCAGAAACACATGTTGGGACCTGAAACAGACGTTAGATTCTGAAACAAACATTAGAACCAGAAACAGACATTAGAACCTGAAACACACATTGAAACCTGAAACACGTTGGAACCAGAAACACATGTTAGAACCTGAAACAGACATTAGAACCTGAAACAAACATTAGAACCTTAAACACACGTTGGAACCAGAAAAACATGTTGGGACCTGAAACAGACGTTAGATTCTGAAACAAACATTAGAACCTAAAACAGACGTTAGAACCTGAAATAGACATTAGAACCTGAAACACATGTTGGAACCTGAAACACACGTTGGAACCTGAAACACACGTTGGAACCAGAAACACCTGTTGGAAACCAAAACAGACGTTAGAACCTGAAACACATGTTGGAAACTGAAACTCACGTTGGAACCAGAAACACATGTTAGAACCCAAAACAGACGTTAGAACCTGAAACACATGTTGGAAACTGAAACTCACGTTGGAACCAGAAACACATGTTAGAACCTAAAACAGACGTTAGAACCTGAAACACATGTTGGAACCTAAAACAGATGTTAGAACCTGAAACAGACATTAGAACCTAAAACACACGTTGGAACCTGAAACTGTCACGGTTTGGTGTGGGGTGAGGGATGAGCCCCGTGGTGCAGGCAGGCAGACTTACGTAGGCACGAGTAAAATCAAAACACTTTAATAAGATGAAAACAAACACTGACGTGGCAGTACAAAACAATACGGACGCTCTAACTGTGGCTGGAATACTAACACTAAACATGTAGACGAGATGTACTCACGAGACCAAGGAGCTGGGGTATGACACACCAGGGAACAGGGACAAAGCCCTTTATGCATCCAACAGGACCAAAGTGCTGTACACACAATCACAAAATACAATACAATCATAAAATGGAAGGGACTAAAAACAGTACTAAAAGAATAAATTATGAATACAATAAAACAATAAAACAAAGTTAAAACATCTCAGATTGTATCAAAAGCCAAAGAAAAAAGATGGGTTTTAAGAAGAGACTTAAAAACAGCAAGTGAAGAGGCCTGTCTTATGTCTAATGGGAGGTCATTCCAGAGCTTAGGAGCTACCACAGAGAAAGCACGGTCCCCTCTAAGCTTGCGCTTTGTCCTCGGTACCCTCAGAAGCAACTGGTCAGCTGACCTGAGCGAACGAGAGGGTGTGTAGTAATGCAGCAGCTCTGACAGGTATGGAGGGGCATGGCCATTTAGAGCTTTAAAAGTAAATAAAAGTATTTTGAAATGAATCCTGTAACGCACCGGTAACCAGTGCAAAGAAGCCAAAACAGGGGAAATGTGGTCAAATTTTCAAATTAGAACCTGAAACACACGTTGGAACCAGAAACACATGCTGGAACCTGAAACAGACATTAGAACCTGAAGCACACATTGGAACCAGAAACACATGTTAGAACCTGAAACACACTTTAGAACCTGAAACACACGTTGGAACCTGAAACACATGCTGGAACCTGAAACACACATTAGAACCTGAAGCACACGTTGGAACCAGAAACACATGTTAGAACCTGAAACACACGTTAGAACCTGAAACACACGTTGGAACCAGAAACACATGCTGGAACCTGAAACAGACATTAGAACCTGAAACACACGTTGGAACCAGAAACACATGCTGGAACCTGAAACAGACATTAGAACCTGAAACACACGTTGGAACCAGAAACACATGTTAGAACCTGAAACACACATTGGAACCAGAAACACATGCTGGAACCTGAAACAGACATTAGAACCTGAAACACACGTTGGAACCAGAAACACGTTAGAACCTGAAACTCACGTTGGAACCAGAAACACATGCTGGAACCTGAAACAGACATTAGAACCTGAAACACATGTTAGAACCTGAAACACACGTTGGAACCAGAAACACACGTTGGAACCAGAAACACACGTTGGAACCAGAAACACATGCTGGAACCTGAAACAGACATTAGAACCTGAAACACTCGTTGGAACCAGAAACACATGCTGGAACCTGAAACAGACATTAGAACCTGAAACACATGCTGGAACCTGAAACAGACATTAGAACCTGAAACACATGCTGGAACCTGAAACAGACATTAGAACCTGAAACAGACATTAGAACCTGAAGCACACGTTGGAACCAGAAACACACGTTGGAACCAGAAACACACGTTGGAACCAGAAACACGTTAGAACCTGAAACACACGTTGGAACCAGAAACACATGCTGGAACCTGAAACAGACATTAGAACCTGAAACACTCGTTGGAACCAGAAACACATGCTGGAACCTGAAACAGACATTAGAACCTGAAACACATGCTGGAACCTGAAACAGACATTAGAACCTGAAACAGACATTAGAACCTGAAGCACACGTTGGAACCAGAAACACGTTAGAACCTGAAACACACGTTGGAACCAGAAACACATGCTGGAACCTGAAACAGACATTAGAACCTGAAGCACACGTTGGAACCAGAAACACGTTAGAACCTGAAACACACGTTGGAACCAGAAACACATGCTGGAACCTGAAACAGACATTAGAACCTGAAACACTCGTTGGAACCAGAAACACATGCTGGAACCTGAAACAGACATTAGAACCTGAAACACATGCTGGAACCTGAAACAGACATTAGAACCTGAAACAGACATTAGAACCTGAAGCACACGTTGGAACCAGAAACACGTTAGAACCTGAAACACACGTTGGAACCAGAAACAGGCATTAGAACCTGAAACACACGTTGGAACCAGAAACACGTTAGAACCTGAAACACACGTTGGAACCAGAAACACATGCTGGAACCTGAAACAGACATTAGAACCTGAAACAAACATTAGAACCTAAAACACACGTTGGAAAGTAGTTCCTGCTCTGAATATGATCATTGTTCTCTCATCAGGTGTTTTAGATGGCATGATCTTCATCTATAGGGGTCGGGGGTAAATGATGAGTCACGTCTCAGTCAACACTTCATTAACACATCAGCAGCTCTGGGAATTCAGTGTTTCATGCTTCCATGTGCTGAGGGTAACCTCCAACAACAACAGTCCATCCTGTTTATATGAGAACAATTTCTGGACACGCTGGTGTTTTCCACCATTTTGAACAAACCACCACTTATACAGGGACTGGATGGCTCCCAGTCCAAAAGGATTCATCTAATCACAAATCACCCCCACAGTATATCTTGATGAACGCAGTCAAAAGTCTTCTCCAAGTCCACAAAACACACATAGACTGGTTAGGCAAACTCCCATGACCCCTCGAGGACCCTACTTAGGGTCCTGGACCAGGGTTCCATGGCCGGGACAGAACCTGCATTGTTCCTCCTGGATCTGAGGTTTGACCATCGATTGGACTCTTTTCTCCAGTACCCCTGAACAGTGGCGGCTGGTGATTTTTTTTATGGGGGGGACGCCATAAACTGTTTAATTTTTAAGCATGTGTAGAAGTATGCATAATTATGTTTGTATACTGTAAAGTAAGTTTGTTCATGTTTTTATTTGTATATATCAGGTGTATCCATTTGTATAAAACTATCATTAATAAAACATGGTTCATCTTCACCTTGTTTGAGGCATCAGTGTGAAAAGAGAATGGGAGTGTTCTGCTTCCACTTTTCAATTTTTGGACAACTTCTATCATATTCTGTTATAATTATTTTAGTAATACAAGTTCATAACATAAATAGAATTGTGAGGGTCCAGACTTAAATAAGGACAAAGGTGTTCAAAAATCCACCAAATAATTCAATTTAACAGTTCCAAAAATAAACTAACAAATAATTAAATTTCAATGAAAAATAAATCAAAAGATAATAACAAATTTGGCCCAACTTAAACAGGTCAACTGAAGTCTAACAAGGAGGAATGATTCCAGATTAGATTTTAAATAACTGATTTATGGGGAAGAAAAATGATCTATTTTACTGTGATCCACCTGATGAGCTCCACCTATACTTAAGGCTGCAGTCAAGTACTCTTCGCTGGAGCATTGATGCCTACTCATGGTATTTATGCTTCTAGCCAGTTTCTGAGTACAGTACTTTGAGAGACACTTACCTTGTTTTTTGTTGTGTTTCCAGTCCTCGTTTCCATCTTGGTCCTGGGACCAGTTCTCTGCTCATCGTGTCTTGCCCTCCAACCACTTTCCTGCCTCATTTCGCCCTCTGGGATTCATCTCAAGGAACTAAGGATTTCTCTGTAAAATAACAAACAAAACTAGATCAATCATCTTGAAAGAGCCTTCTGGTCAAGCCTTTCTGACAGTTTGTTTCATCTTCTAGGAAATCCAGAAGATCCCTGTACATGTGTACAGTATATAGACTTGCACTGTAAATAATAAACACTGTTACTTTTGCACCTCTTCGTCTTGTGTCGTTCTGGGTCTCATTACCAACTGGGTAAACCTTTGAAATCATAACACTATGACCACTTTATTGTTCTTTTTACATATTTTGTGCTAATTTCAGCTTACTTTTTTGTTGCTAGTTTTATATCTTTCAAAATATGAAACTTTCCCTTAAACATTATTCTCTTAAATCTGTTTTCTTTTTTATCTTGTTGAGATTTTAGCTACTGTTCTGCTACTTTTAACTAGCATTTTGATACTTTCAGCAAAAAAAATGCTACTTTAGCTAGTGTTTTGCTACTCATCAATATTTTCCTCTTTTTGCTGAAGCTTAGCAGTTTAAGCATCTGTCTTTTAGCTACTATATGTCATGTGTTTGCCCCTCACAGCCAGCCATGTTCATGTTTGTTGTTAAAGAAACTGAAGTGACCTAAAATCCGATATCAGTCTCCTTAAGTTGGTCACCCACCAGACTGGTCTAAGGGTCTTTTCTTCCACTTTATGATAAAGAGGCTCTGGGTCCTGCAAGGACAATAACCTTCACATCAACGTGAAGAAGACAAAGGAGATGATTGTGGACTTCAGAAGGAACAAACAAACCCCACACACCCCACTGAACATAGGAGGATCTGCGGTGGAAGTGGTCTCCAGCTACAAGTACTTAGGTGTACGGTACACATGAACGATAACCTCAGCTGGAGCAACAACACCACCAGCCTGATCACGAAAGTTCATCAGAGACTCTACTTCCTCAGACGGCTGAGATGAGCTGGTCTGAGAAGTTCAGACCTCACCTCCTTCTACAGGTGTGCAGTGGAGAGAGCAAATAAATAGAATCAATCTACTGTATTTTTTTAGTACCAGTTCTCTTAAATATTCCTAATATTAAAGGTCCTGAGTTGACTCCTAATGCATCTTAGCATATATAACATTTCACCATATAAATGTACCTTAAATGTTTCAATGTTAACAAGCTAGTAACTTGCAAGAGACTTTGTTTTCATTCTCCAGATCAATACAGTGTTAAAAATAGTAAAACACCACAAGTGACATTTAGTATATAAAATTATTAATGTCTGATCATTTGTTATAAGCAAATTAAAATAAATGTAGCATCATCAGAGTCCATACTGTACAATAACATGTACTGGCATGCTAACTCCAACACACACGACACCACGTCACGCACACAGATGAGATCAGCTCAGACTTTGCTCATGTGCGCTTAGCGATTTATTAAACTCTCTAATTACTTGCTTACCTGTGTAGAAGGCACCATTAATAATTACTGCCGTTTCAACGTCGCTAGTTGCGTGTGATCAGCTCTGACTGTGTAAACAGAGATGGTCCCCCACTCCCCCTCCCTCCTCGGCTCGAACCGGAAACACGCTGGCGAACCGCAACGATCACGAGACGAGTCCAAGCCTCTGGGCGACGGAAACTGCGCCCTGAAGAGTCCAATAGTTTTGGACAGATGGGACAAAAACTGCGCATGCGCTAGGGCTAGTTATAATTAGATTCAATGGAAAAGCCGCAGGCGGCGCCCAGCGGGGAACCGGAAGTACGTCACAATCAGAAAACGTTTTTTGAAACAAACAACTCATCAATACTCATAAAATATTTATCCTACACAAGTAAAAACATATATGCATACATTTTGAAATATTTTTATTTTATTATTTCATTTTTATTAAAAAAAATTAAATCTTCAAATGGTGAAGAGCTGCAGTTCCAAGGAGGGGCGGCGCCCTCTAGTGGCGGCCACCGCTGCCCCTGAATAGATCTTACCAGGGATGCTAAGGCAAGTTTATAATTGGAGCAAACCCTACGGCCCCCTTTTTGTCGAGGGGAACCACCACCTCTTCTTCTGCCAGGTGCTCCCAGCAAACCCTCACCACGTTTTGGTCTTCTGGGTCTGTCTGGCATCTGATCCAGCCCACCACTAGGAGGTGGTCAGGGGCGTTAGGGTTGATGTGAGATTAGCTGAGCATTCAAGAGGATTTGGATGGAGTCTGACTTCAGCTGCTCTCCCACTAAGAGGATTTCCTCTGACTGCAGAGGACAGACCCACCAGGAGCTCAGGCTCCAATCATTAGTTTCATTGATGACCCACACATGGACATACAATCTCAAATAACTAGAAACTACAGTCTACCTTTGACTTTCTCCACCCAACACGTAACTGAAGCTTACGATACAGACTCAGCAGTCACACTGTTTCCTGTGTATAGTTTTTTCTGAATCTTTTATTGCAAACAGACTCATGTTGCGTTCTTTGTGCTATTTTAACCTTTCATTTATCCGTGATACTGTGCTATGACTTTTTTTGTATCTTTTGTATTATTTAAATTAGTTACCAATTCTACCATTGCTGTTCATCATTCTTTAGTTTGTAGCAGGTCGCTTTTGTAAATGAGTCCACGAGACTCAATGAGATTTACCTGACTAAATAAAGGTTGAATGAATGAAAAAATATACTATGACCAGACCAGAGAATAGTTGTGGCCTATAAATGTGGTGCAGTGTAATACCACAGTTTAACTGTCACAAACTGCATGCACTTTTTTTTACAGTCAACTTTGGCCTTGAAGGCCCAATCAAATCTGACAAAGTATTAAATGAACCGAGTAGGGAATCATCAATGTGTCTGTGTCAGTGTGAGTTTCACAAGGAGGTGGGCCAAGTTCTAGATCTAGGTGAGAGTATCACTGAGAGGAAGAAGCCAGCCCTCGTGTCCCTACCACAGAAAACAGTGAAACATGCAACATACCATATTGATAACCTACCAGAGAAAACAGTGAAACATGCAACATACCATATTGATAACCTACCAGAGAAAACAGTGAAACATGCAACATGCCATATTGATAACCTACCAGAGAAAACAGTGAAACATGCAACATACCATATTGATAACCTACCAGAGAAAACAGTGAAACATGCAACATACCATATTGATAACCTACCAGAGAAAACAGTGAAACATGCAACATGATTAGCACCTCGTTAGTTTATAAAGTGTTACTAAACATGTAACATTCTGTTTATCTGTGAACATTTCTCCATGTTTTGATCTTGTTTTCTGTTTTAATGACTTTATGGACTTTTTCACCGCGGTGATGGTGCAGAGCTGTCACCCTTCATCCTGGAAGAGCCACACGATGAAGATCAGCCGAGCTCCTCGGTCAACGATCACCAGGGTCAAACAGCTGGTGATATTTTACATGACCTTTTCTTTAATTATTATTATTCCTCTGCAGATGCTTTTTCCTGGATATTCTCTTTGTTTTCCCAGAGGTGGACGTCAGAGAGTCCAAGGAGGCAGCGGTGGGTCCCCACACCAAATGAGACCGAAGAGGGGGCAGCCTTCACCCCGGAGCTGTGGAGATCACTCGTATGCACAGTCAGCTCCAGCTGTTCTCCTCTCATTTCTCTATATATGTTTAAAACATTAATGCTGTTTTGCAAGGAGATCCGACCTGTTTGCTCCTTTGGACATGGCCCCGCCCACTGACCATTTACCATTCTCATGGCCGTGTTCCACTCCGATAGACCCACAGATAAAGGAGGTAAAGTCCTGTTATTCTTGGTTTAATAATGAAGGTGCATGTGCAACAGCTGAGCTATGTATATTAGCACTGTAATTACACCACGACACCAGCAGTGGTGGAGCTAGACTTTTATAACTGGGGGGCCGAGGGGGGGCCAAGGCTATCTGTAAGGGGTCCACTGACTGTGACAATGACAATACAGTAAGAGTACTTTCATTCACATACTATATATAAATAAAAACAGTAAAAACAGTACATTAACATAATTCAACCAGAAATTAAAAAAACACATTAGCAGCAGCCAACATGTAAAAATAACCTAAAACGCAATAGGAATTTGATTGTTTCTGTAGATACTCTGACCTGGTGATGGCTTGCTTCTTTTCATAAAGCAGCTGTCTATCCTGCCTCCCTGTCTTTTCATTCTCAACATGTTTTTGTTCATAATCATTATCAACTTTATTTATAAAGCGCTTTAACAGCAGCCAGAGCTGAAATAAAGTGCTAACAACGATAAGATAAAAGAAAACATAAAATAAAATGACAAAGCTAAACACACTGAAAGAAATTTTAAATTTAATGGAAAACATAATAAAGCAAAAAGAGTAAACAGAATAAATTGTCCTGAAGTTCATGCCCTTTCCTGGGGGGAAACTGAACCTCTGACAAAGTGTTGCCATTTATTATTCCATATGCGATGCGTTCATAGAAAATTGTTAGAAAATAATCCGTAAAAAATAGCAAAATGTCAGTGGGGAACCTGCGTGGAGTTTTTTCACTCATTTTACAGTACAAGCTGGCTCCATTATACCTTTCACGTGTAAGATAGAAAGAACATAACACGGTTTTATGAGCAGAATTTCTTGACTTTGTGGCCAGAAGATAGCTTTTGAACCAAGAAATATTTCCCATGTACAGTAATTATATTGGCCAGAAGTAACTACTCTGATTGCTATTTTCTTAGCTTCGCTAGTATTTCTCATTCTGTATAGTTTTTCGAATGAGAGAGCTAATAAGAAATCGCTGTTAGAAAGGAAGTGCAGAGGATTTTGGCAGGTCAGACAATCAGGAAATGTTAAAAGTTAAAAGTGCTGTCCAAACAAACAAATAAACAACAGGCAAGACACACACAATGAAGTACAAAACAAAAGAAAAAGAAAAAAAAATTCTGGGGGGGGGGCAATCAGAGTGCCCCCCCCGGCCCCCCCTCTAGCAGCGCCACTGGACACCAGCGGAAACCAGTGAGTTTTATCAGTAGTGTTTCCCTTTCAGCTCCTTGAGAAGAAATATGACGGTACCCGCTCAGCAGCTGCCCAGTAACACTGATGTTTTCATCTGCCTGCCTGCAGCACAGGCCTATCCAACTGGTGGCCCGTGGGTTAGAGTTGCATTTGGGCCTAAAAGTACAGTGGCCCCAAGGTGTAAATGAACAACATTGAAAAAAAACGGAATTACATTTGGAAAAACACAACAAAAACAACAAAAACGCAACAACATTTGAAAAAACTAAATTACATTTGAAAAAAACTAAATTACATTTGAAAAAACAGAATGACATTTGAAAAAATGGAATTACATTAAGCCAAAGCAGAAGTGGCCGGAATCACATTAGAAAAAACTGAATTACATTAAGCCGAACCGGAAGTGGCCCGAATCACATTAGAAAAAAAACGGAATCACATTAGAAAAAAAAAAAACGGAATTACATTTGAAAAAACTGAATTACAGTACATTAGAAAAAACAGAACAACATTAGAAAAAAACAGAAAGACATTAGAAAAAAACGGAATGACATTAGAAAAAAATGGAAAGACATTAGAAAAAACAGAACAACATTAGAAAAAAACAGAAGGACATTAGAAAAAAACGGAATGACATTAGAAAAAAACGGAATGACATTAGAAAAAAACAGAACAACATTAGAAAAAACAGAAAGACATTAGAAAAAAAACGGAATGACATTAGAAAAAAAACGGAAAGACATTAGAAAAAACAGAAAGACATTAGAAAAAAACGGAATGACATTAGAAAAAAACAGAACAACATTAGAAAAAACTGAATTACATTAGAAAAAAACGGAATGACATTAGAAAAAAACGGAAAGACATTAGAAAAAAACAGAAAGACATTAGAAAAAAACAGAAAGACATTAGAAAAAAACAGAAAGACATTAGAAAAAAAACGGAATGACATTAGAAAAAAACGGAAAGACATTAGAAAAAAACAGAAAGACATTAGAAAAAAACAGAAAGGCATTAGAAAAAAACAGAAAGACATTAGAAAAAAACAGAAAGACATTAGAAAAAACAGAAAGACATTAGAAAGAAACAGAAAGACATTAGAAAAAAACGGAATGA
>JBBPBX010068089.1:0-12361 GCA_038048925.1 Garcialebias charrua | reverse complement strand
TAGGGCGGCCGTGGTGTAGTGGTAATGGCAGTCGTCTCCCGATCGGAAAGTTGGCGGTTCGACTCCCGGGACCCGCACCATGTGTCGTTGTGTCCTTGGGCAAGACACTTAACCCTGAGTTGCTCCCGGTAGGACTGGAAAGCACCTTGCATGGTAGTCTGCCGCCACCGGTTTATGAATGTGTGTAGCATTCAATATATGTGTAGCACTTTGAGATTTTCAGTAATGAAAAGTGCGTTATAAATTGAATTAATTATTATTATTATTATTATTTTAGGTTTTCAGCACCTGCATTGTGAGCTGCTAGTTTAATATTTTATTTAATTACCTTATTCATTCATTTAAAGAGACAAAATAAAACAAATTCATCAAAAAGAAAAGAGTACAGAAAGAAGAAAAAAAATCTTATATCACCCCATTATTTAAAAGAATATATAAAATAACTTTAAACAAACAATCACTTAAATTAATCACTTTAATATCCACTTTAGAGCTAGGAATTAAAAAAACATGTTTTGTGTTAGCAGAATTTAATCATAACTTTGAAACTTATCCAACATTAATAAAACTTACCTCAAGTTGCCTTTTTGGACATGCATGCATATATGTGTACACATTGTACTTGAGAGGAGATTATTACAGCCTCATATAAAATCAATGATGATGAAGATATCGGAACTGGACCGTTATCGGCCGATATCCAGTTTTACGGATCGGATCGGACCGGAAGCAAGAAAATGTGGATCGGTGCATCCCTAGTTCTGACTCTGGTGTTCGTACGGTACGAGGAACAACAGCGGAACAAGCTGTTTCTGCAGCGTGCCTGTTATTTGAAGGTAAACATTATTAAGAAGAAGTGTGAAACGTTATTAACCTTTGATCCTCGGTGCAGATATGAAGCAGAGGAAGAGGAGAGAAACGATACGAAGGGAATAAAACAAGATGGAGAGGAAGATGAAACTTTATTGATCTCTGGGAGGAAATGAGGTTCTGCCAGAACAACACGGTGACAACATGGAATGAAGCTGGAAACGTAAAGCAAAATAATAAAATAATACTATAAATATAAGACAACAGGGAGTAAAACTAGTGAACTGTAGAACGACTGTCAGAGAAGAATTGTCTTATTTCTGGTTTTATAACTGTGACGTATAAACATGGCTCTGTTCTTCTCTTATCCAACTGGATGAGTCAGAACTGGACCGAAGGAGAAATGAAGTAAAATAAAAGCCTGGAGAGGATTTCACCGAATCCCATGAGAATGAACCTGAGGAGAGCGGAGACAGGTCGTTCCTTTCTGAACACTTTTAAAACCGCTGAGCTCCTTTAAATGTTAACGTAAAATAAATTAAATGATGGTCCATCATCTGTTGTGGAGTCAGGTCTCAGGGGCAGCAGCTTGAGCTGGGAGGTCCAAACATCTCTTGAGTACAACTAGGAGTCCCCAGTCCAGCCAAGAGACATGGTCCGTCCTGGGTCTCCTCCCAGTTAGACATGCCAAGAACACCTCCAGGATCCATCCTGACCAGATGAACCAGCTCACCTGGCTCCTCTGGATGTGGAGGAGCTCTCCTCCGAGTCTCTCCTGGAGAACTGAAAGTGCGACTAAACCCAAAATTAACTTTTTTTAGCTGATAAACTCCCTAGAATGTGTTTAAAATGTTATCTAGCACTATGGCTGTGTTTATTCTCACATAATTGTGCATATCTGTGTAAATTGGCAATATTTGGCAATATTTGGTCTAAAAATGTGTTTACGGTAGTTCTATGGGTTGAACTGGTGGATTACACCTTAATTTTCTTATTTGTGCAAACGCTCATGTGTGACATGTCTGCTCATGTGTGATGTCACACAGGTGGTTCAAGCAGAGCCAATCCCCTGCAGAGATGAGAAGTGCATACCTTATATGGAAGTGCTGCATTTCACTCCTGACAAGCGGTTTTATTTTTCTTTTCATTTTCATGGTTTTAGGCCTTTGGTTTCGGATGGAATGGGTGGAATAGATAAATACATCTACATGTTTATTCTTTGTTGTTGTGTAGTGAACCAGATGGGGTTCTCTAATACACCTTCGTCTCTTTGATATGTCCCAGTGACACTTTTTCACTGATACTCTCAGGAAAAAGACATTAACACTATTTTATTACATTATTTTGAATCAAAACACAATACGTCATAAGAGACTGTTATTCCTCTATTTTTGTTTTAATGAATAACCTTGTGTTACTTGTATAAGCATTATTGAATTCAATGTGACTGTTTAAAGGTGGGGTATGTAAGATTGTAATGTAGTCTGTAACTTTTCAAACAATATATTTTTAACATATTTCTTCACTCTGTCACTATCTATTGACAGACTGATGTTAGACAAAGTAATCTCTGAAAAAAACTATAGTCCCCTTGCTTCTCTATCAGCATTTATAAAAACACTGAAAACACAAGAGTGACCCGGACACTGACAGCCAATAAAAACAGAGTTGTTTGTCACGCCCCAACCCACGCCCCCACCTGTCCCAGCCGCAGCTCGTTCTCATTCAAAGGATTGCAAAGCGATGCAGGACTGTTTTTTATGTGACACAAAATGTATTAAATATCCCTTCTTTATCCCAGAGCTGGACTTTTATTTAGTTTTTTTGCCAAAAGTCAAGTGATCGCTTCATCCTTCACTGACAGGAATGAGGAAATGGATTTGTCACGACTCACGAGCGAATTAAAACATGTCCAACGTTGCTTCGTGAACCTCTGATGATTTCTGCTGGATTTTGTGTTGTTAGATGAGTGATTCATGGTTTTATTAAATTTTTTAAACAGTTATATTATCATATAAACACAGAACTTCGGAGCGCAGAGACAGGAGGAGGTGGAGCATTCCACACATTCCAGACCAGCGCTGACAGACATGAGGAAGTCACGAGCGAATTAAATCATGTCCAAACGTTGCTTCGTGAACCTCTGATGATTTCTGCTGGATTTTGTGTTGTAGGACTAGCGCTCCATGGTTTTATTTTATTAGAAGGTTTTATTACCATAAACACAGAATATCGCAGCGGCTCTGAGCAGACAGCAGCAGGGGGCGGAGCAGATCCCAAGTTCAGCTGCAGAGCACTGTGCCATATATGGCTCTGAGGGGAGGGAGCAGAATGCTTTTCTGCGCTGAAAATATTTCTAAGTCCCAGAGTGTTCAAGAGTGTTCAAATATCGCAGACCCTAGCTTTAATTCAAACTGTTTAATTCAAGTTGGAAATCCAATGTTATTTCAAAATAATGGTCACTTCTTCATATGATGAATCAAACGGTGAAAGTGAATTAATATGTCAGACTGAACTCGATCAGTTTTGTTAGAAGTTAGAACACAGTTTTAATCAGTTGTTTTATGAAGCTGGCTCCAGTCTAATCTGTTTCTCTGTCTTCATTCTAAACAACTTCTTCTCTGTTCTAAAAACTGATCTTCTCCTATCCGAGTGACCTTCATCCACTGGTTTGTTTGGACCAATCAGAGAAGAACAACAAGTCACTGATCTCAGATCCTTCCTTAAAGTTCTAAGCTGTTGCTGGAACTGACGGAGTTTGCTGAGGACCTCAATGCCATGATGAGGTTCCCCAAAGAACTGATGATCGTCTGGTCAACACGCTAATGACCACGTCATTCAGTTAAAGGCTTATAACTTGCCAAGTTATAAGTCATCTTCAACAGCTGAAAAAGCTCTCTTTTATTGACATTCCTTTAAGGAACGTCTTATCTTGAAAACAACACCAGGAGCTGCCGTTACTTTCGGTTCGAGTCAAGGCGCACGTCTGGAGACGCTGAGAATGGTAAACGAACTGACCAGTTGGACCAACTGGGGACTGACCATCTTCACAAGGTAACAAGTCGTCATATGCTTTACCAAGGGTACCAACGTGTAGCCGAGATCAGCCGGAGAGCTGCCATGTTTCTGGTTAAAACACGTCAAGATAATACCTCTCCTCATCCTCCATTTTCTTCCTCCTCCATTTTTCTCTTCACTGAAACTTTCTTACTTTAAGTAACTAAACTTTAAGTTATTGTGCCAGCAGAGATATAAGTTATTAAAACCCATAACTTTATTCTGTTGTTCCTACGAAATTACGGACGCGTATTTCATCTGTGCTGAAGTTAATTTATAGGAAAAATAATCAACCAATCATGTACAAATGTGTGATGTAATTTATAATTATGTTAAATAAATGGTGCAGTCCTGCTGTACCAACATAAGTTTAACGTTTCCTGTGAATTACATCTGGTCAAGGTATAGAATTATTGGTATTAAGCTGAAAAAGAGAGAACTCGTTTAATTAATGATGTATTTTTGTGTCAGTCTAAACCCTGCCAATTTATACATCTAAAATATAGGTAAGTCAGTAAACTGACCTCTTCCTATATTACTACAGTTGCTTGGTGTATGTTGTTGGCTAGAGGTTTAATTTGTTTTAGGTTGTTGCAGGTGGAGGCGTGAACAAAAGCACAACTCTACCTCCACCCCTCCTTGTCTCTCGACACGCCCATTTTCAGGGAGATTTTGGAAGGAGGAGTTACCGTCTCAACCTGGGTTTAGTTTCACATGAAGTTCTCACCCGATCTCCAAGGGAGAGTCCAGCTACGCTGGAGAGAGAACTCATTCTGACCCTGTTTGCACGACCCGTTGTTAAACTGGAGCTTTGTGCCACGGTTCGGCCGTTCGGTTACACGACCACAGGTCTTGATCTCTCTGAAATCAAATCAGTGTTGCCAGATCTCGCGATTAAGAACAAGCAGCCAGTTCTATGAAAACAAGCCCAACTGGCACCCAACCACATTTTGTCAAACAGAGGCCTACTTTAAACAGTATAAACATACATTTATTATGATATTACACATAAACAACTGCAAAATTATGCTAAACACTTTGAATAGCATACTTTTAAGATCCGATTTAAATAATATGTTTTGCATATGTAACAAATATGCAAACCATTTTTTTCTGCATATTTTTTAAAAACAAAACAACCTGACATCTGCGTGTGAGTGGAGCTCCCTAGTGGTCAGCTACAGTATGAAGTTAGTTTGAGTGTGCACCTGTCGTCAACTTGGGCGAGAGCGATAAACAGCAAACGGTGGCCTCGAAGGGACAAACTGCCACTCGTCTTTTGCTTTATTTTGCGGAGCTGGAGATAATCAACTAGTTTCACTCAGAAAGAAAGTCGAGCCCAAATAAACAACGTTACGTTCAAAACAAGCCCAAAAAACGCAGCTCGCGCGTGACTAACTACAAAGTAGATTTACAAGTGATTTTAGGAAGGGAAAAAACAAGCCCAATCGCAGATAATAAGCAGACTTGGCAACACTGGTCTCAAGAGTGAAGGTTTTTAGAGGAACCCTAGCAGATTTGTGAGGTCTTGCACAGTGGTGGTTCCTGAAATGTCCACCGGGGGGGCTATTTCTCCAAAATGAAAAAAAAAAATCCCAAGTTTTAATCAAATGCAGATTAATACATGGTCAACAGAACAATTAAATGCTCAGGATGAGAAGAACCCATTTGACTCACTAAAACAACAAAGAACAAACACAAATATATATAAATAAATAAATTATATATGAATTATAGAAAGGAAAATAAGCGAGATTAAAACATTTCTGCATTTCTACTTGCAAGAGGCTTTGTTTTCATTCTCCAGATCAATACAGTGTTAAGAAATAGTAAAACACCACAAGTGACATTTAGTATATAAAATGATTAATGTTTGATCATTTTTATAAGCAAATTAAAATAAATGTAGCCATCAGAGTCCAATACTGTACAATAATGATTGTAAGATGATGCAAGATGGCCGCGCTCAGTGCAGCCGCAGCTTCACGAGTTCCCGGATCATCTCTAGTTTTTAGTAATTTTAAAAGTGTTTTTGTACCTGACTCTGCGCGTGTTTTGCGGGTGAATTACAGCCGAACTGATCTGTTAAGAATTGGAGCGGATTTACCACAGGGCACAGCTGAAATCAGCAACGAACTCAAATCAGAACTCGGAAGATTGGACCTGCTGAAAACGTCCTTCTGGAAGCAGATGCACTCCAGGGGAAAGAAAAGAAAGCGCTGCTCACGAGGAAAGAAGCGGGGTTGTCGTGCAGGAATTATGACGAGAATGCGGAAAGACGCTATAACCGGTAAACCCCCGATGCCGGCTCTTTTCCTGTCTAACGTTCGCTCACTCGACAACAAGATGGATCTACTTCGTTTGAGGGTAACCACGTCGGAGGAGATGAGAAGATGTTCCGTGCTTTGTCTTACGGAAACGTGG
Source organism: Garcialebias charrua (assembly GCA_038048925.1). Classification (NCBI taxonomy): domain Eukaryota; kingdom Metazoa; phylum Chordata; class Actinopteri; order Cyprinodontiformes; family Rivulidae; genus Garcialebias; species Garcialebias charrua. Next base: position 6,070 of record JBBPBX010068089.1, on the reverse strand, counting down.
ATTTCTGAGGAGACTCCAGACTCTGTTTACGAGCTGGACGACCGGCTCTTCTTCAGAACAGACCGGTGCTTCGAGACTACGGGGAAAACGCGAGGTGGTGGTGTTTGTATTTACGTACACAAAGATTGGTGCACGAACTGTGCTGTGATAAAAAGAGCTTGTTCAGCTGCCGTGGAGTTGATCACAATAAGATGTAGGCCGCATTATATGCCACGTGACTATTCAGTGATCGTAATCAGCGTTATTTACATAGCACCCGATGCTAATGCTAATGACGCCCAGAGAGAGATTCACGACTTACTCACCTCGCTGGAGTGTAAATATCCTGAGGGGCTTTTCATTGTTTGCGGGGACGTCAATCACGTGGATCTCCAGGTGTCCCTCCCAGCCTTCAATAAGAACGTCTTCGCAGCCACGAGAGGAGATAAAACACTCGACCAAGTCTTCACAAATGTAAAGGGGGCATACACAGCGAAGACACGCCCAGCGCTCGGATCTTCAGACCACGACTCTCTGATTCTGGCGCCAAGAGAACTCCCTCCACTCAGGCGCCGGAAGCCGGAACAAAGAGAAATAACAATCTGGCCTCAAGATAGTTCCCCCATGTTGAGAGACTGTTTTGAGAGGACAAACTGGTCTGTTTTCAGAGAAGCAGCCACTGATGGTAGTTCAGTGGACATGGAATTGTACGCTTCCTCAGTCCTGGGTTACATCAGTACATGCTCTGAAAATGTATCCATAAAAAAATATGTGAAATCCTACCCGAACCGGAAACCCTGGTTAAATAAAGAAGTTCACGCCTTGCTAGCAGCCAGAGACACTGCATTCAAGTCAGGAGATAAAGTGGAACTGAGAAAGAGCAGGAATGAACTGAAGGATGGCATTAAGAAGGCCAAGGCCACGTATGCACAGAGGATCGAGGGACAGTTCACCTCACAAGACCCACGGAGCATGTGGAAGGGTATTAAATGCATAACAGACTACAAAGGCAAAAACAAACAATGCCCCAGGGACCCATCTCTGCCTGATGCCCTCAATAAGTTTTATGCACGTTTTGATGATCCAAACAGACCTGCTAGCACCAGACTCACCTCATCACCAGATGAAGAGCATCTCAGGGTGTCCGCAGCAGAAGTGAGAGGCAGTCTCAGAAAGATTAATCCTCATAAAGCAACCGGACCAGACAACATCCCAGGGAAAGTTCTGAAGGAATGTGCGGACCAGCTCTGTGAGGTGCTGGCTGACATCTTCACCACCTCACTTGCACTGGAGTCAGTTCCCACCTGCCTGAAGACCGCGACCATCATCCCAGTCCCAAAGAGCTCCACAGTGACTGGTCTGAATGACTATAGACCGGTGGCCCTCACCCCGATAGTCGCTAAATGTTTTGAGAAACTGGTCATGTCCCACATCAAGGCAACCGTCAACATCAATGAGGACCCTCATCAATATGCATACCGTGAGAACCGATCAACAGAGGACGCCATTTCTTCCGTGGTCCACACTGCTCTCACCCACCTGGATCAGAAGGACTCATACGTGCGTCTGCTCTTTGTGGACTTCACATCTGCCTTCAACACCATGATCCCCCAAACTCTGATAGACAAACTATCTACACTTGGACTAAGCCCCTCTATTTGTAACTGGATACTAGACTTCTTAACAGACAGACCACAGTCCGTGAAGATCCACAACTTCTCCTCCTCCACCATAACCCTCAGCACTGGCTCTCCTCAGGGATGTGTGCTGAGCCCCCTTCTGTTCACTCTGCTCACATATGATTGTACAGCCACACTTCCAGGCTGTCATATTGTTAAGTTTGCAGATGATACAGCGGTGGTGGGATGCATCACAAACAATGATGAGTCCAGCTACAGACAGGAGGTGGAACACCTGGAGAGCTGGTGCAAAGAGAATAATCTTCACATGAATGTGAAGAAGACAAAGGAGATGATTGTGGACTTCAGAAGGAACAAACACACCCATGCCCCACTGAAAATAGGTGGGTCTGCAGTGGAAGTGGTCTCCAGCTACAAATACTTGGGTGTACACATGAATGATAACCTCAGCTGGAGCAACAACACCACCAGCCTGATCAAGAAAGGTCATCAGAGACTCTACTTCCTCAGACGGCTGAGACGAGCCGGTCTGAGCAGCCCAGTTCTCACCTCGTTCTACAGGTGTGCAGTGGAGAGCATCCTGTGCTCCAGCATCAACGTGTGGCATGGAGGCTGCACAGTTGAAGAAAGAAAAGCTCTGCAGAGAGTGGTGAAGGCTGCACAGAAGTCTGTTGGAGTCAGTCTCCCCACCATCACAGACATTTACACCTCTAGATGCAGGAAAAGAGCCACCTGTATCATGAAAGACCTCACTCATCCAGCACACTCACTCTTTTGGGACCTCGTGTACATAATCTCGTTTTCATCTCATGTACCACATGCGGTGCAAATGACAATAAAGACTCTCTGACTCTGACTCTGATATACACCGGAAAATACGGTATATTTCTCTCACCCCCTGGTTACCTGGCGGACATTCTGGGGGTGGGCCGTCGGGGTTGTCCTGGACTATGGGAGGGCTCGGGCCCTGAGGGTTTGCCGTGGGCGGGGCTGGCATTGCGCTCTCCCTGGGACTGCTTGGGCTCGGGTGTCCTGTCCTGTCGGCAGGGCGAGGGTTGGGCTGAATCTTGGATGTCGGCTACTCTCCACCCCAGAATGAATGGGCCTACCTCCTGGGCTTGGGTGTGGACTGCCCATGTAGGAGTCAGGTAAATGTCTTGGACCTAGGGGGTATAGAGTGTGCATCAGGATTATGAATGGAACGTGTCGTTATTGTTTGTCTTTGTGTGAGTGAGGATGAGGGTGGGTCTGAGTGAGTGTCTCTGTGTATGAATGTCTAATTGTCAGGCTGGGACTTAGACTGCCCCCTCTCTGTTACATCTGAGGCTACTTGGTGTCACGCTCCTACCACGTGGCCCCCGGGTGGGTGTCCCTTTGCCTGCGGGCGTGCTGGGGGCCCTTGCTGTCGCTTTCGGGGGTTGGGCGCTTGGGCGTGTGTCGGCTCGGCCTGGTGGCTGCCTGGTGGGGCTCGGGTCCTCTGGTCCTATCGGGTCTGGGCCTGAGGGGTGGGCGTCCCCGGTGCCCAGGCCTCGGTGCCCGGGCCTGGGGCTACGTCAGTGCAGTGGGCTCTTGCAGCGGGTTCCGACGGGGGCCTGTAAGTTTGTCGCTGTTGGCCCCCGGGGGTCATTGTATGTAGTCGCTGGTGGGTAGGGATGAGAATCGAGAACCGTTTCTTTTAAAGAACCGGTTCTTTAGAGTTCAATTCCCTGGAATTGTAGGCTGCTTGTCTTAACGATTCTGTTTATCGGTTCTTTGAGTCGTTCTACTGACTCATCGTGGTGACGCATTTACGTGATGACATCACAGACATGCGCCGTATTTGGTGTTCAACATGGCGTCGAGGAAAAAGCGAAGATGAAACCAGGTCTACTTTCAACACATACAAAGCGTTGATTACAATAAAGGGCGGAAATACTTCTAACATGCAGAGAGAAGCATTTGACCGCTCAGCATGAGGTGAGTTTGTACAAATGTACCGTCTTTAACATGTTGCTTCGTGACGCTGCTTCGTGGTGGAAGCGGAGCTAACAAACTAGCATCCTCTGTTTTAAATGTTGCAGCGCGTAACGTTAAACTCATCCAGTTCCTGTCACTTGACTTTTTTGCTTTACTGCTTCCAGTGTGTTGTATAAATAATCTCCATCTTCTGTAATAACATTTAGTTGACGAGGATTGCCGAAGTCTGGCTGGCTCAGAGGCTAGTTCATTCAACCTTTATTTGTACAGGCTAGCCTCGTTGAGCCACAGGGACTCATTTACAAGAGGGACCTGTCTCACTCACACCCAGGGTCAATTTAGAGTTACCAATCAGTCTAACATGCATGTTTTTGGACTGTGGGAGGAAACCGGAGCACCCGGAGAAAACCCACGCATGCACGGAGAGAACATGCAAACTCCACCCAGAAAGGCCCCCGGACTGGGATTTGAACCGGGGACTTGCTCGCTGAGAGGCAGCAGCTCTACCATTGCTAGCCTTTAGCACCTTTAGCTTTCAGGATGACGATATCCAACACACAACACTCCTAAAAATGCCACCGTAGAAATGGGAGCAAAAACAAGTGTTGTTTTATATTTTTGTTCAGTGTGTTTCATTGTAGCCTCCTTCTGTTGTGAGAGCTTTTTTTGCTGTTCACTGTTTTTAATGGTGAATTTCTTCTGAAGCTGGCAGAGCTGGGAGAGACGCAGAAGAGGCAGAAGAGGATGAAGATGATTACTATGTAAGTTTTGTTTTTTAATAATAATAATAATAATGTGTTTGTCTGTCATCTGTGTATGTTTCCCATACACAGACGAAATTCGTCTCTGCATTTAACCCAACCACCACCAGGTGGTGCAGTGAGCAGCCAGAAAGCGCTCGGGGAGCTGGAGAATTAGGTGTGCACTCATAGACACCCCAAGGTGTGTAGTGGCCGGGGCGCGAACCCGCGTCCTTTGGGTCCCAAGTCGAAAGCCCTGCCACTACACCATTTTTGTAATGAAAGATGATGGATTGCATGGATTATTACACTATTTATTTTAAAATTGAAACTTGTGAATTACAAGTTGTGGTTATGTCAATAATTTCAGATGCCTCTTGTAAAGCAGCAAAAAGAGACAGCTCTAGAAGAACTTTTTGAGGAAGAGGACAAAAGTCCAACTGTATAGAAGCCTATCACCCATTCCAACCAAGGACAGCCCCTTAGTAATGTTAATTAGGAATTATTTTTTCATAAAAGTTCAATTTTTGTTCTGGTGAAAGAGCATTAAATACTTCATGCACACAAATGTGTACTATATTTTGTTTGCCTAACCCAATGAGAATTGATAACAGAATTGATAAGGAATTGAATCGATAAATGATATCGATAAAGGAATTGATATTGATAATTTCTTAACAATTCCCATCCCTACTGGTGGGGCTCTTCCGGTTCTCCCCTTTGGTCGGATCTGGGGAGTGGGTGAGTGGCTCGTCCTGTTCGGGTGGCCCTGGGGACTCTGGGCTCGGGGTCCTTCTTGGGGTCTTGGGCTATGATCGCCCCTTCGTCTGCCTCGGGCCTTGGGGGGGCGGATCTCTGATGCTTCACGGTCACTACTGAATGTTCTATTCGAGGAACCTTATTCACTTATGCATGCTCACAACCACACACAAATGGATGCAGGGATGTATATGTAGATATCATATGCAGATATGTAGATGGGTATGTGACTGAATATGAATGTATATGTATGTATACTGTATATATATTTGTAGGTATGGGTATGTTTATTTATGGAAATCTACTGCAAGGTCATGAATATTATTAATCTTTATGCATGTATGTTTCGTTGCTGTGTTCTGTCATGTACTTTGCAGGATTGCAGACGGAGGTTGGGTGTGTTTGCCTTCATTCAACCTTTATTTATACAGGCTAGCCTCGTTGAGTCACGGGGACTCATTTACAAGAGGGACCTGTCTCACTCACACCAAACAACCATCCACTCTCTCACTCACACCTAGGGTCAATTTAGAGTCACCAATCAGCCTAACATGCATGTTTTTTGGTCTGTGGGAGGAAACCGGAGTACCCGGAGGAAACCCACGCATGCACGGGGAGAACATGCAAACTCCACCCAGAAAGGCCCCGGACCGGGATTTGAACCGGCAACCTTCTCGCTGAGAGGCAGCAGCTCTACCAGTTGTGCCACCGTGCTGCCCCTTCTGGCCTTGTGCTCTTTTTGTGGATAATTGTTGTGTTTTGTTGTCTTACTTTCTATCTTTCCTTTCTCTCTATTAAAAAAATAAAATAAAAATTCATATCGGTTTGAGAGGATGGCTGTGAGGTGAGAAGGGAGGCCATCTATTAAAAAAAAATAAAAATAAAAATCGATTTTAAGGCTTTTAGAATCGATTATGAATCGCCAGGACTAAGAATCTAGATTATTTAAAAAATCGAAAATGTTCTGCACCCCTAATATAAATGTGTGTATGTATA